>JAOVYW010064293.1:0-21759 GCA_025775045.1 Hiodon tergisus
TATGTGCAATACTAATCTCAGTAAATTATAAAATACAATTATATTTATTTAACATAACCTACCTCTCTGCACTACATTCCTGCGCACTGTGTAAAAAAAGATATAGATTTGTATTTGTTATTAGATATATATATATATATATTAATTGTGGCTGTATTGTTTGTTGTTTGTTTGTTGTGTACAGGAGCTTCCGTCACCATGCAAAATTCCTTGTATGTGCAAGCATACTTGGCAATGAAGCTCATTCATTTATTCATTCATTCATATATATATTTTGACAACTCTTCCATTCCATTCCGTCCCTTCCAGGTCTACCGCCCATCTCTCAGTGGATGGCCATTGAGGTCATTTAAATGAATCCCTAATCTTGAATTTAAGTCCAGTCACAAACAGGCTTATAGCGTTAAATTGCTAAAATAAAATAGCTACTTAAGAACACACAGTTTCGATGATACTTGTAGAAGTTCCCCACATGAATATGGGTTAAAATGGTAAGCAGATATAAACTGCCCTTGGAAAGGTGACAGGTCATGGAGGGGTCTTTATCCTAATCGGAAGCATTCAGTGTCAGAGCCATCATTATGGTCATATCTGGCCCAGACCACCCAGCTGTGTGGCAGGAGCTCATTCAGGATTTGGGCCAATGAGCATCTTTGATACACCATTGTAAGAGCTTTTTTCCTGCAGTTAAGTTACTTTCAAGTGTTTCAAGGGTTATGTGGAAAAATACCTTGATTTCATTTTTAGAATGGAGTTTTGGCTAAATATGCAACTCTCTTCACATGGTGGAAAAATGTGTTATAGGTGATTTGTAGACAACCAGAAGGACAGAATGTTGAAAATTTGGTTAATTGGTTAATATGAAATCAGACACAACAGGACACCCTTTAATAACAGACTTAGGCTTGTTTGTGACAGCTTAGCTATGATGATTGTAATTAACTATGCATTCCAACAGTTTGGGTGCAGCAAGCCAATCAATGTATAGAATTTCCGTGTGACACTCAAATTAAGTCAAAAAGTAATAAACAAGAGCAAAATTGACACAAAACTTAATATCTATGCACCCTGCACAACGCATTTGAACATCTCCCATATGTCACATGAGTTTGAAGCATGCCTGAGCCCCTTGACTATAGTTATATTCAAATCCAGGGGTCCCTGTTGTGAGTAATAAGAATTTACCGAATGATTTCCCCCCATATATTTAGGAAAAGTTAAGCTCCCTATACTGCCCCTCTCCAGATGTTCAGTCGATGTTGTGGATGGCAGGATGGTAGATTCTCAAGACTCAAGCTTCTGCTGATAGACATTTTATGCTGAGGAATTAACCGTGTCATTTAAGTGAACTAGCATGTATTAAGATAATCTTTGAATTTAGAAATGGCAACTTCTCCGTATTTGTCCACTGAGGTCAGTCAGAGATTCTGAATCTCATGTGTTTACCCTCAGAGCCTGTAGAGGGCAGTGTAGAATTAGGAGCCAAAATACTCTTCTACCTGTTTCATTGATACGGAAAACATGACAGTTTAGTAACTTAACTTGATTAATCCTACAGATGAGAGTTGTAAAGTGGTTAGAAAGAACCTGTTAAAAAGCAGCTTAAAGTGTGTCATGCCACAGAGCCTCCGTCCTTTGTTCAAGTAACTCTCGATCGATAATCACACTAGGCATGTGGTCCAAGTCAATGACTTTTAGTTTGTTTTGGTCCACTTAAATGATGCTGAATTTAAGAAAAAATTTAATATTTTGACTTCTGAACCCATATAACTAATGTAGAAAGTTTAAATTTTCTTTGCTCACATGTAGTCTGTGGTGAAGTTAAAGCTCCAGGAATGTTTTTAGAGGGGGTTTCGAGCCTGGTTTTTGCCAACCGTGTTTTCAGACTTTATCCCCCTGAAACATGTGCCCGTAGGAACAGATAGCTTTCCGCCAGCTGACCTGACTTTACCTGCTGGTACTGGTTGAGCTGCCGTTTTAAAGTAGTAGTTAAAACAAACAAGAAAAAAGGTTTCATTCATTAAACGTCCCGCACCACTGATCACACCCCCGGAAACGAGTGCCAGGGCAGTTTAGGGGAAAAGCGGAGGTCGAGTTTATAGTTTCACACTGTTCACTGAGCTCACATCCTCTCGTGAGCGGATAAAATACAGAGGTCCATGCCATTATCGGTATCCCATGTGCACGTTGGTCGTAATCTAACTGACAGGCTTTGGAAAGTGGGCCGTCATTGTTTTGCATTGAGCCTGACCCCTACTGGTCCAGGTGACATGGATTTGGGCAGGAAGGGCAGGCCGGTAGGGGCGACTCAGACTTCCTCGTCTGTCAAACCCCCTCTGCCCAGCCGGATCGTTCCGTTCCAACTATGACTGGACCCAGGCCAGTAGGGTCCAAATTCAAAATGTGTCTGTGGGAAGCCCAGCGACGTGTGCTAGGATGGGGCAGTGATAGGTTTGATAAGAGAGTGAATAGGCGCCGGGGTGTAGTCAAGAATCTGTGATCAACTGAATTTAGTGACCTATTCTGAGGCAATGGCTTTGTATGCGTCGGTACACCTTGGGTTTGAGAATTTAGTTGGATGATAACAAATAGAGGTAGAGCTTTGAATCCTTCCCATTAACCAACTCAATGCTTATTTAATTAGCAGTGAATTAAAGTTAAACCAGTCCCAAACCATTTATTAAATAGCAGATTTTAATCGTGTGACTTCAGTTTTTAATCAGTCGATTCCACATTAATGTGGCCGGGTGGGGGAGACTCAGTGTGCGGTCTTTGTCTGCATTCGGGGGTGTTATCCTCGCTTGAAGAATCTACTGAAGAATCTTCTTTTTTGGGGAGAGGAGGGGTGGGGGGACTTATTTATTAAACAATACATTTTTGGTAGCGTAGCCGTTAGTCAAGGAGAAGAAACACATGGCGCCTATGCTCAAAAGCTCAGACAACCTCCGCCCCCCTTCCAGACTGACTCTTTTGTACTTGATCGCAGTGCGAGAAGTTGTAATTAGTTAAATCTGGCCCCTGCAATCAGGCCCTCTCTGACGGCGGCACTGTGGTGTGACGGGGGGCTCCAAGATCCGCCTGATTAACCTGCCGGACTCGCTGGGCGGCTAATTGGATAAACTTTAATCTTCACGCCCCCGACCCGGCCGGATCAGAGGCGGGAGGAAGCGGAGAGCCGTCCCGCCACAGGACAGTTACCAAACATGTCAGAAAGATTAGCGCCGCCGCTGAACCTCCCGTCTTGGCTGCTGGTGGATTAATGGCAGCGTGTTGCGGCTGAGAGACAGCGCTCCAAATTGCCCCAAATTGCCTTGGCTGCTGCCCACGTCCAAGAGGGAGGAAGAAAAACATGCATTCAGCAAGGGGCAAGTGACCCCGATTAGCACTGATTAAGAACAACCTGCCCTAAACCAACATGAGGAGGCACTTGATTGGTTTTAATCAGGGTCTAAAACCAACATCTTGTCCTTATCTCCCAGTAATTGGGGCAATGTCGGGAAAGTTTAATGAAGGAAATTGCTAATTAATGGATGGTCCGAGGAACTTTTATTGTAACATGCATCTATAAAATTGTAAAAATCTCAACCAAACTTTTCTATTTCTTTACAATGTTGATATATGTTCAATAATAATAAATACATAAATACACCTGGGTCTACCTGAGCTTTAGCAAGTAGGGTGAAAAAGTGGAGGAAAGAATGGTTTAGTCTTCTGTAGACATTTGCTTTCTTTTACCCAGACTCTCAGGGGATAGGCATGAGTTTGAGTTTGTAGTCCAAAAAACCCAACTTCTAAGGATATTCCACATGCACAGGGAAAATGAATTAAGAAAGAAACTGGTTTATTGCTAAAAAGGCTCATGGTATTTGATTTAGTAAAACATTAGATGATGTAACAAAATGTAAAATGTACAATGGTCTTTATGTATAGGAAATATGCTATAACATGGCGTTCTCCGCTGACTTTCATTACAACCCTATAAGATATGAAAACTGTTTGTAAATGTGAACGGGACCAGGGATTTTACAATCTCCACATTACTTCCAGGCTTCAAGTGTTATAGCTTTTTAAAATTTTGTCAATCTGGATGGATCAGGGGTCAAGTGCAATATTATTGTTCTTGATAAAATTACAAAAAAAAGAGGTTAATTTAATGACAATTGTCAAATTAGTTCAAACCAGACGTTAAAATGTACATTAAAATGTTTCTTAAATTTTCACAATAAGCCATTTAGCCATTATGTATAACTTTCCGTGGTATTGATCTCCAGTGGATTATTGAATCACTTGTTCCGACAGAGGTATTCATTGCTATGGAATTTGTTCTGAAGATACCATGCTTTATTTCACCATTAGATGGCGCAATCCTTGTGGTCGGTGATTTGAGTGAGGCGATTTGTTTCGGTGGAGGGGAAAAAAACGTTGAGTCCTTGCCACAAGACAGCTTCTAGACTTGGGCTGAGATTTCCTCAATTACCATTAGAATAGCATGAAACCACTCTTTTTTTTTTAATACAACGTAACACAGACTTTCATCTTCTTTTCTGTCTGTGTTAAGTGAAAACCTTGGGTCTGCCATTTTCAACAACTCCTCCTTTTTCACTGCTGAAAATGTTTTCCCAAATATACTTGCATATATTTAACGGGGGGTGGACTAATAACGCAGTTTAAAACAAGCGGTAAATCAACCAAAATCGGTATTCCAAGAATTCAAAATGTGTGAATGCTGTAGATTTCTATTGGTCCTGATTGAGTTTGCTTCTGGACTGTAGGGATATTAAACAGTAGCAGGACTTCACTTGGTGAGGACGTAAGATAGTGACAGCTAATAAACTAGCCAGTACTTGCGGTCATTGCTCTGTTGGTAGTGATGGCCGATAAGAAGGAAAGACTACTTTTTCTGAGTATCGGGTTAAAATGAGGTTTACTTAACTTTAAAAGGAGTTAACAAAGCTGTGGGGATGGCCCAAACGGCCAGTGGCCTGTGTGCCAGGGATGAAGCTGATTCTCTGCCAATGCGGAGGACGATTGGCAGCACGGACTGGAGTAACAGAGAGAAACGATGTGTGCATTATTATTATGTGGTCAGATGCTTCCAGGTTCCCCCTGACGACGCCGATGGGTGCTGCCACATTGTTAATCTGTCCTGGGAAGGGGAAGCCACTGCTCCCCCTAGATGCCGGGTGCCATGTTTCAGTTCCATTTCTACAAACTATTTTAGGCAAACTGTAGTTTCAGTAGTTTACGATTAACGAATAGTTTATGCTTTCCTCAGCAAATGGCTCATAAATTAATCAATCAATCAAACTTTATTTGTCATAGTCCATTTTTACAAACAGAATTCGTCACAAAGTGTAGCGCAAATTTTATTTGCAGAGGGAATGAAAAAATCACAGAACCCAGAGCCAATCAGGAAGTCTATTCCCGTACTCCTGATGCAGTTGCGAGTACTCCTAGAGTGTAATAAGGAGGGATATCCAACAGCACATTACAGGTGGTTCATTCTTGATTCTCGGTTCTTGCTGTCAGGAATGGCCACAGATTATCTCTCCCGTACCAGGGAGAGGGGGAGGAAAATTACTCAAAAAAAAGCTAAATATGTTTAGCAGGTGACAATCAAGGGGAGGGAGAGTATATGAAATCAGTGTTTAGTGTTGTGCGACATTATGTAGCTTCGGCAGGAACAACCTATGGCAGCATACAAAAGCAGAAATGTGGCGAGATGCAAGGTTTTATAATAATAATACAAAGGCTAAATGATCTGCAGTACCATGATGATAAAGTTTCTTTTATTGAAATGGCTTCACGCTCATTTCTTCCTGTAGCCAGTTTGCTTTCTAGCTTACATGGCATTGGAGGTATTTATTTAAGCCACTAACCATACACATGTGGATCTAGTGAAACCAACTGGGATTGAATATTCAGAAAAATTCTGGTTCATGAAACCTCCCTCAGTTTTGACTCCATTCCTCATTAGCATGGCGGCCCGAAACATTGGAAAGGTTCCCTGGTTGCCGTGGACCATCAGGAGCCTCAGAGAAAAATGCGTACGGCGTTTTCATTCTCTGCAGATGGCCAGTGATCCATCTGAGGAACCAAAACGGCTCTCCTCACAGCTCTGCCGCACAGATTCACAGGCTGGAAGCTAAGGAGATCCAAAAGCACTTTATAGACCCTAGATAGCTTCAGCTTTTTTTTCCCCCTGAGAAAAATGCATTGTAAAGAGTGGGACAGGTGGGAATGGAACTCACCACATGGAATGAATCAAAGTTAAAAAGTAAGGACTTCAAACACTCAAGTTTCCTAGTGAATCTGTACAGTACTGTTTGCTTGATTTACAGTCTTTCGTCCCTGGGACATTAAGAAAGATGAACAAGGCGTGCCCGCGCTGCATGCTCTATAGGAAACAGTTGTGTCTCAAATTAGGAATGGGATAGATATTCACGGCAGGGCGCGGTGGCCTATCTGGGGTGCAAAGCAACTCGTCTCCAGAGAGAGAGGGCGTTAATCCAGCAGAAACGCAAGGACTAGACCCGAATTGGATCAGTAAATAAGTAAAGGTCTTATTAGTCATGCAAGTTATGAGATTAATCATGCATAAGTCTATGGATAATTAATAAATGTAAGAGTCAACATGAGACAACATTTCATCGCACTAACTATTGGGCCTTGTTGCTGCTCTCTCCTACGACTCCAGTATCTCGACTCCTTCTATAGCGAGATACGGCACAGGACCCTGACTGTGCCAGGAAATATCAGGCTGGGAATCTTAAAAAAACCACACAACACCAGTGCAAATAAGGGATGAAAGGGAAGAAGGGTTGCTCTATTTGGGTAAAACAAATAAATGATTATATCGCATTAATCCGTTTACTAACTCCCAGGAAGATACGAAGCTGAAAACCATTCAGAATCTGTTGGATCTGTCAAGCGGTTAAACCTGAGGGAAACCCCTTTACATGCCAGCTGACAAATTTTTTCCAGGGCTGTCCGTTTGCTTTTGCAGTCTCCATTTACAAATTTAGCATGGTAGATTTGGATTGATCAAGTGGGCAGGTGAGTCAGCTTATTTCTGTGAGATGTTATTTAATCCACAAGACTGTTCCTCTAAACCAGGCCCCCAAAGCCTCTCTGTACATAAATCCTTCCAATGCATTAGTCATTTTGAGTGTAGTCAGGTGCACCCACCCCCCTTATATATTTTGTAAACTGACTTTGTGCTTGGACTTTATTGGCATATCCCAATAATGACCTCCGTATGGCCTGCTTTTGTTCGGCCCCAAACACAAAGTTCTATTACTGGGTAGCTTTATATCCGTATAATTCAATCAAAGGAATTTATGCCAGCGTTTGTACTTGAGGGACAAATAAACAATTTAAAAGGCTTTGTTCATAATTGTGATTTAATAGGCTGGCCTTCTGCCTGGGCACCGGATGCACTGAAATAGTGCACTCTCTTCATGCCTTCCTGCTCTGTTTCATTGGTCAAAATCCCTACTGGTATAATGACATCACAGATCATTTCCAATTGGATGAGTGTCTGGGAGCCCCACTCACGTTTTAAATGTAGCATTTGAATAATAATTAATTGTGCTTAAACTCTTAATTTCAGAGGATAGTTCTGAATTGCAATGCTGATTGTGAAGTTCATGAAAGTTCATAGCTTCGTATACATGTTCTGAAGAAGAAGTACCTTCTCTGATCAAGGTGAAGGTATAGCTGTCTGGCACGTAGCCAGGAACCACACCTTCTAGCCCTGGGGACATGCCCAGGGCCACCTGATGGACAGCCAAACTGTGGGGTCATGCCCAGAGCTGCAATCTCGTTGCGCACCTGAGTGGGGTTGTGGTGATTTTAACCACACTCAGGTTCTAGCAATTAATTGAACATTGGGGTGAGGGTTTGGAGATTGGAAAGTGGATGGCTGAGGGTGCAGGTCTTGCATTTGTTAGTTTTATGGTAAAAAAGCTGAAAAGCTGATTATTTAGTTTTCCCCAAAGAGGGAGTTTTTGTTTATGAGTTTGAAATCTGTTTGTTTTGAGATTTAAAAAAGCTTATATAGTAAACTGTGTAATTGCTAATCAGAGACTTCAAATCTGTTTCCGAAGACTGAAGACACTGACGCTGTATGTTTTCTCTTAGACGGGGCGGGTGAGGAGTTCTTTAGCCACGGCTTGCCTGAGGGCCCCCGCCACGTCTGCCATATTAGGCATGTTTAAATGAGTCCTCACATTGGTCATCTGGAAAACCTGAACTTGTCTGTGATGTCATCGCACAGTTGATAGTGCCTGCTTGCTGTGTGTAAAGTTTCCACGTGCTAATGCCCATATGTACTCTTCCCCAGAGAAGGAGGCCAAAGAGACGTCAAATACTAGTGCAAATTCATTATAACAGACAGGACCTTTAACAGCCAGTTAGTTACGGCGAATGCTGTCCTCCGTGATTAAATTACAAAAACGATAACATGAGCAGGGTTCCTGTTTTACTGAACAGGGACATGTTGCAATCAATCATTAATTATCTCCGCCCATCCCCGATGTCAGCCCCTGCCTTGTGGATGCCTTGTGGATGCCTTGTTTCAGGCCAGGATAGGCCAACAATGCTAGTAAAGGATTCTGGTGTCCTCGTCTCATAGACTGGGGTAGGAGGAAGGAACCGTTTCTTCTTGTCGCTGTGGATGTAGTCAGTGGCGGATATCCCTGTACAAATTTAATTCAGGGAAAAGAGTTTCGTACAGGAATCTCCTGTAATTAAATACGCAATGAGTCCCCAGCCCAGTGGATCTTTCTCTTTCCTCCTCTTTTTCTTTTCTCGTGTTTTTACGAGAAGATGAGAAGATTTTCCCCAAGATCAGGGCTTAATTTGTGCCGGAACAGGATCCGGGACCTCCCAGATTTGTACCGGCACCCACATGGATGGATATGTGTGTGTGTGTGTGTGTGTGTGTGTGCATGCATGCAGGTGTGGGTGCCGGGCATGTGTACACTACATGTATGTGTGGAAGAGTTTATTGTGAAACCAAGCATTGTGTCTATTATGTTATTGTGATCCTTTAAAAGCTGCTCTTTGATAGCTCAGTGCTCTTCCATTTGCCATCAGATTTTTGGTTGCCGGGGAAAACGTATGTTCCCCGGAAAGAGCTGTGATTTGTTAAGGGAATTATTCTCTCACAGATATCATGAAACATCTTAGAAAGCTTTTTTTGGTCCTGGAAGCTTTGTTTGGTGGCTCTTGGCTTTGATAGTCCTTGATGCATCTGAAAGGAATGTTTATTTAAGATGTTCGTTGGCAGAAAACACCGACTTCCAAAGTGGATGAGGAAGAACATAGGTTTAAACTTTGGAATTATGTTTATTGCTTTGTATTTTTCAGTTAGCAGACACCAGAGCGATACAGTTATCACATTCACCCACTAATGTTAAGTTCCTTGCTCAATGGTAATAAGACAGGGCCAATATTTTAATTAGTATCTCATTAGTCTAGTATCAAATATGTAAAGGCCTCTTCAATATCAATGTTTCACATTATTGAATGTGTTACAATGATAAACAATAAAGATTATGTTAAAGGGTTACTAGATCGGCCAGCTCCGATAAAGCATAGTTGGAGCCATGGGGTGTCTGCCTGAACACAACAGCCTTGCAGAATTGTTTTACAGTATCCTTATGAACAGTATTTACAAGGTGTGTGTGTGTGTGTGTGTGTGTGTGTGTGTGTGTGTGTGTGTGTGTGTGTGCCTTGTTTTCACTGGAGGCGGACAACCAGAAATCCAGGCTCAGAAAACTGGCTATGATATTGTCAGGGTGATGATCCGAACAGGCTCATAACTACAAAACAACAGGCTCACTGCAACACTTAATTCAGAATATTCCGGCAACTATGTGGCTGGAGTTGAGGTTTCGCACAGGCATCAATGACGTGCTTGACAAGATGTTTTTACGAAAGTGAATGACACTCCATGTTCCTGAGCCACATGGCACGTCATTCCCTCACAATGGTACCTACTGTAAAGGTCGAGGACAATATACAAAATATGTGTTCTATTTATTGGTCCTCGTTCGATTTTATTAGGAAGGATCTGTCATAACATTGAATGCGATGGACTTTACGCTCTGAGTTCGCATCGTGAAAAAGATCCCTGCTATTAATAAAAAACTGATGTTGCCAAAGCGGAGAGCTTGTGTTTAAAGGTGCTGGCCAAAGTGTCAGGGAGCATATTTAATTCATGAGACAAATACAGTTTTAATATAAACGTGAGCAGATCTCCACGGCAAACAGATAAATGGAGTGATGAGGCAAACTATGGGATGGGCTTTAGAGAGCAGAAACTTCTGTTGTCATGTTAGAGAGATAGCTGTGTCAGTGTCTATGTTAACTGTTTAATATATTGCAGTGGAGGTTTCCAGCTCCAGATTACAGGCCTCTAGACGATTTTCCACATAAACTCTTGGTGTGGCCACTGGATATCACAACGACTGGCTGCAGTGTCAGGAAAGAGAGTATATCTTTGTCTCTTTTAAAATAATTAAACAGGTGTTCCCTTTCCTAGTCCTAAATGACCCCCATCCAGGACGTTCTCCATCTCTCTCTAAATAGCCGTTTAACCTCAGTACTGTGAGAAAAAGCTAAATTAGTAACTAAGGCAATAATAAGATGATTCAAGTGTTTAAGAGCTTGGATGGAACCAAACGCTTCTTTCACAGCTGGGCTCCAGGAGAAGGAACCCCTGCCTTAAAATATGATGCATCGGCCTTGACGTCTTGCAGTCCTCGACATGTCGTGCCTTGCTCCTCTCCGTGGACCTGTCTTCGATGATAAGTAGCTAGTGGTTCAGCTCGGAGAGCCGCAGTGTGCCAAAATTTGAGCTGGGCTGAAGCACTTTCTATGCCATCGGCCAAATAGACCAAACATCCCGTCCAGAAGCACACAAATTGCCCTTGTACTCATGTTTTTGGCACCGTCGTTGCTATCTGGGGTTACCTTCTCCTAGGGCTAGCTGACTTTCCTAGGGGTACCTTTTCCTAGGGTTAGCTGACTTTCCTAGGGTTACATTTTCCTAGAGTTAGCTGACTTTCCTAGGGTTACCTTTTCCTAGAGTTAGCTGATCTTTGTTTGAGCTGAAAACTGGCCAATAAAGTCTTAACACATCAGGCTGTGGCTTTCCTTGGAGGAGTCAGTTTGGAAAGGGTTGTCTGAGGTGAAGCTGAGGTTTTTTCAGGGTGGTTTGTGGTGCACTCTGGGAGGATTCCCGGTCATTACACTGTGCCACAGGATCGTGAAAGTTGTCATCAGTCCTTCTTCTTCTGCACCAGTGCTTTAGTCATGGCCATGGCCCACCCACTTAACACCCAGGCCCATCCAATTCAATTCTCTAAATTTCTTGCCACAGTATTATAATAGAAGATTTACATTTTTTATATAAGTTTAGAACATTTTCATCAAGCAGCTAATAATCATTCCTGGCTACACCCCTGCTCTGCACATGTGACTATGGTTACAAATCCTCTACTTTGTTAACTTAGTTTCGGCCCTTTAGTTTGATATCCCTTTTTATGATTTTATAATTGGACTAGGCCGTGTGGATCTGCACATAAACCAACAGTGCAGAACTGAACATTCATTATTCTCAGCGGACAACCTCCTGCACAATCCAGTTGTCAAGTGCACCACCTGTAGCGACCTGGTGTTCTGCAGGTTATGCAACGTGTTCTGATTCTGTGGGCTCATGGGGAATCCTTGGGCTGATCCGAAGCAGCGGAACCAAGACACTTCCATAAAAATATCTTAATGGGTTATGGAGCACAGAAGTAGTAAAAAACTCTACAAAAATACTACATTTCTGAACCTTGAAATGTATACCAGTCAGGTGTGCAGCTACAAAGCTTTGTTTAAATACGTCCCTGTTTTGAGTTTGCATTTCCTCAGGTAGTTTGTGTGCGTGTGTGCGTGTGTGAGCGTGTGCATGTGTGTGTGCGTGAGTCATGTGTCACTTATCCTTGGCGATGGAAGGTCCATATCGGATTTGCAGAACACAGTCAGAATAGGTGAAATCTCTCATAAAGGAAATCCAGGCTTCCTGTTTTAATGAAACAGGTAGGGAAATCATTTGGATTAAAACAAATTTTTGCATTTATTTTCTATTTGAGTTCTTCTTTGCCATTTTACTTCAGACGATTGCTAAAAACGAATCTATTACAGAAGTGGCCACATGACATTTAACAGACCTATTTATGTAAGATGCTTGACATTTACCCTAGCTTGTCTGAGACACTTCAGTTTTGAATATTTATTCCACTGTTTTATATATATATATATATATATATAATGGAGCGTCCATGATGAGCTTCCATGATGAGCAGCACCCGGTGTATGTCTCCCCTGATCATGCTGAGGGTTAAAACCTTTTTTTGTGTTCTTTCCGCTCATCTGTCACCTTTAACTAACTCGGCTCGGTGGGTTCCGAGAGTCTGTGCCTCCCCTGTTAATGAGAATGTAAGTAGGGGGATGAAGAATGAGGTGACGCGTATGTTTCTAAAAGGGGGGAAAAGTCTTCTTTCTTCAGGATGTCCTGAGCAATACATAATAAAATGGACCGGGGGGGTGGGATGGGGTGGGCGGGGTATTTAGGGCCACAGGGACTGTGGCCCACATCCGGCCAGCAGAGGAGCTAATCTAAGCAGGTGTGCAGAGATGCTTCAGAGCCCGAAGTTTTGAGCCAAGTTTCTCTGGGTTCATTACACCTACTCCTGGGAGAGCAGACTTGCATCCACACCCTGACACAAACAGACGCATGCTCAGAGACCATGCACAGAAAGGCACAAACACTCGCGCATTCACACAGACCCACACACACACCAGCTGTGGCCAGAGAGATAATCCTTCCCATTCTGCCTTCAATCAGCGCGGTAAAGCGGTATGAACTAGGCTTTGAAAGGAGCTCTGTTTCAGATTTATCATTCTGTGGTGATCCGTCTGTCCTGATGGAAGCCGCACTTGAGCTTTGCATGCCTCTCAGATATGCAATCGCTGACTTATTTACTGCCACTTGACTTACAGAACCTGATGGGTTATTTGGAAGGGGTTAATGATTGTTGCTCATCAGACTGCACCAATTTTGTGCAGAGAACCCAGAAAAGAAATGTTGGCACACTCAGGTGTTGGGTGCCAGAATGGCCTTAAATGAACTGCAGGACCCCACATGTTTTGCATGAGTTCTGCAGCATTGCTGTAGAATAGTCTTCTATGTAAAAAGAGTAATAGCTGTGGTTTCTCCTTCATTTCACAACTTTGTGTTTCTGTGTGGGCCGTGAGATTTGCCCCCTTCAAAGGTGGCAACCATGGGCAGAGTCAGTTGGGGGTCGAGCACACCTGGGCTGATGTTTCGGTCCAGCTGGAAGACTGTGTCTTCATTGGTAGATGTGATTTCTGCTGTAGGCCAACTAACAACTGTTTAACAGTCAATACTTTGTTAACTTAGTTTTGGCCCTTCAGTTTGATATTCATATTCATAATCTTTTCAAACAGCAAATTTTTAATTTTGCATGAATTATGAAGTGGATCCACCAGGAGGAAAGAATTCAGATTGGCCTTAAAGGATTGGGTGGTTTTTTTTAAAGCAAAAATTAACCTTTGAATCTGACTGCATTGGACTGCATGTTTGTGTGCGTGCCCCCCAATGCATGAACTGCATGTGGCGTGTATTACTTGTGGGACTAGAGTGCTCTGTCCTGCTATTGTGGTGCCCCCCCTCACTGAGCCCAGCACCACACCCCCGAAAGCCAACCGGGAGGAAATCCCTCCCAGGCCTCTGAGGGCGGCGTTTCCCACTGTAGCAGTGACAGATCCCGGAGCCTAAACCGCCCGCTCTCGTCATCACATTCAACACCGCTTCCTCTCTAGCGCTGACATCAAGGCACAACTTCTCCTCACTCGGGAGAGAGACACATGCAGTGCCAAGTGTAAAAGTATCACCAATGATTGACCTGTTCATAAGGCCCTGAAAATAGAGTTTGTAACTTGCATCAAAGGCCAGGTCCAGTGAATACCCTCGGACGTTTGCTCCTCATGCCCCATTTTTGTTTCATTTTGAGAAAAACACAGACTAATCAATGAAAAAAAAAAGCTGGCAGTGTGGCGGGTTGTGCAGGACGACTTTGTGTCACGTGATGCCGTGTCACATGATGCCGTGTACAACACAACACAGGAAGTACTCTGAGGGGCACAGTGTTGTGTTAGGCCACTGTGGAGGGGTATCGTCACATGATTTCTGTGATTCTGAGCCGACAAACGCTGGCAGAGGCCACAGGACACAGGTGATGGTGGCACCCTTCCCATCCGTTCTGCTTTTGGTGACGATTTCCTGACGTCTGGTGCCAGAAAGGCACCGTGCCCTGAAAAGGAAGTATTTCTCATTCAACACCATCTCATAGCCAATGAGGAAAATAACTCTTCTGCCCTTGAGAAAGGTTTGAACAGCCAAGGGCTTTAAATATAATTCAAAGTGTGCTCCTTTCTTGAGAAAGAGATAAGACCCTGTGACTTTCATTTGGAAAAAAGTACAAAAGTCAGAAGGTGAAGATATTGGGTTGTGTTGGTGTCTCCCTGTCCCCCATTGATGGCAGATGGTGAAGATATTGGGTTGTGCTGCAGACTCCCTGTCCAGACGATGGATATACAGGCATGCCGGAGCTAGCTTCCTGTGTGGTTCAGATGGATATTTGTAGACGGTTAAGATAATGGGTTGTATTGGTATCTGTGTTGGTGACCCAGTGTGCACTGTCCTAAATTGGGGTTCATCCTGACATCTACCCAGCATAGCTCATTCACAGAAATCCTCCTCAAACACAGAAAGCCAGCTTTTCTCCAGCATGCACTGGGATATTCCTGCTAGTTGCCAGTCCAGCCCATCTGTGTGAGGAAAGAAAACCAAAACAAAGCAGCTTTAACATGGCAGTAAATAAAACCGTTTGTGAGTATTGTCTGGAAGGTGGTTATGGAAGGGATTGGGAGACTTATAGATGCTGGGTTGCTGTGTTTTTATTCTCTTGTTTTTAATGGACAGCAAGTTTCTCCATTCAGTTAGCAGTTATATCTTGGCTGGTTAAAAGCAATTATGGTGTGTTGTTTTGTTTTGTTTTACAGAAACTATGGCAACGTTGGTATAGGTTTGCAATAAAAGCCAAAATAATTTTGTTTAAATTAGCTTTTAAAAAATGATTGAGTAAAAATGTATAACTGACAGTCAGACAATTTTCCTAGACTGCTTAGTGACATTTTACTCTATTTTACAATTGAGATGATAGTTTGTGAAAAACAGAAGTTTTGTATTCTAAAATGTAAGTACTTATTTTTCCAAAATAACTTCTAGCAGATTTTTTCAGGGAAGAGATGTAGCACCCCTGAAACTCGTTAATTTTCTCTGTGCACTTAATTGAAAGGGAGCGTTTATTGTTTTTGCACTGATTCCCCCCCCCCCCTCTCTCTCTCTCTCTCTCTCTCTTGTAAATGGGCGTTTGTGTGCATGTCTCATGGCTGTTGTTCCTGTGGACTAAGGGCTGTCCAGGACAGTGCGATACCATCACAGTTGGCACTTGTCAATGCTCTGAGAGCTATTCTGCAACAAGGTCTTAAAAAAAAAAAGACTAATGGTAGACAAAGGGGACCGTTTCCCAGGCATGTTTATCATTCTTCGTCCTTGACGACGACTGAAAAATAAAAGCTAGCCATGACGGGAGCCTTCAGCACGTCTTGCTTTTTCACGTGCGGACGTGAGATGGCGATCGCTGAGTGCGGATGAGGGGGGGTTCGAGGGCCTTCCTGTTCTTCTCATGGCAGGGGTGTGGCAGGGAACTGGTTCAGTGTCACCCAGCCACTGTTCGGCAGGGCCAGATAAATATAATCACTGTACTTTAAATGGTTATTCAAACGATTTAGACAGCTACCAAAGTCTTCTGGTCGAACAATGTAGGCAGATACATTTTCTTTTTCAAATGCCACTCGCTGTTACTATGGTATCTACGGTCAGCCCAATCTTACGCTCCATCAAAACTTCAATCAATTATCACTGGAATGTTCTCCACAGCATTCCTGTATGACAGAGGCTTTGAGTCACGACCAAGATTTACATACGTGCGGGGGGAAAAAACGAAGGCCCATGCATTCTCTTTCTTCTGTTCCTAAGAGGTGTTTTTCCCTGCCACAGGTGTATCAGCAGCTGCGGTCTGATTAAAGGTTTTCATTTAGTTTCTCAACATTCAGTGTTAAATTTAAAGCAAGCGGTGGGGGGAAATGATTCAGTCTGAAATTGGTCAGGCAGTTGGTTGACAATGGTTAATGTCTCATGTTTAGGTATTGGTTAATTGTTCTTGCTGTTCTTTAGATAACCATTTATCTCCTGAGGATTCAGCACACACCTGCAATTATTACTGAGCATGTTCTTTTGTTTTACTAATATAAAATGTTTTGCCTTAACTGGGATCCTGCAATCTGCTTTTGAGGTATATCTGAAGAACACATACACAAATACACACCAGGGACAAAAAACCTGCCATATTTTCAAGAAAAACTTTAAATGAGTAATAGGAAAATGTTTGGTTGGAGCAAGAGGGTTTTTAAATGGAAAAGAGAGACTTCTATTAGTTTGAATTATTGCACACTCGCATCACTTCTGAAAATATGTTTTACGTTTCTAAGAAGACACCTTTATATTGAGAGGATAGTCAGTTGCCTTTGTTGATATGTGGCTTATATTGTGTTATTTCCTGGCTCCCATTGTCTGCGGAACTGTGATTGTACAGAACAATGCTGCACATGTTTGAGCATATATTACCCACATTTTAAATAATCTTTTTTTTTTTAACAGCTCCAGCAAGATATGTTTTTTTTTAGAGAACTTGGATGATAGTGGAATGTAGCAAAAGAAGGCAAAACTTTAGCACCCAGTTTACCGTCAGTAGAAATTTGGAAATTTTGCTGTTGGATTTTTTAAAATGTGGTTTCTGTTTCACAGTTAGCTTCATTGCTCATATGATCACAGTGAAAACATTTCGCTGTGAAAAGTTGCTGGAAAGAACCTTTCATCACGGTTAGTCAAAAAAGACCCATAGATGTCATGAAGGAAAAGGTCCATTTAAAATGATTTTGTGTTGCAAGAAATAAAGGTAAAAGGGGAATTTTTCATTTT
Source organism: Hiodon tergisus (assembly GCA_025775045.1). Lineage (NCBI taxonomy): Eukaryota > Metazoa > Chordata > Actinopteri > Hiodontiformes > Hiodontidae > Hiodon > Hiodon tergisus. Next base: position 17,183 of record JAOVYW010064293.1, read on the forward strand.
ATTTGGAACATTTTGACTATTATAATATTTTCATTTGGGTATTGGCTTTCAACAGAATAGTACATTCAGAAAACATCTTTGGCGCCAACGTTCATGACTGTCCACGGGTAATTTGTTGGTTGTGTGATCCATTAGGGACGGAGTCTGGAAATTGGGCCTCCCCTTGGTAGAGCCTCATTGAAGGAAAATCTTTGACTTGTTTGATGAAACAGAAATGTCTTGCGGTGGAAGAGTGGATCTTTTATGTTGGTTTTCTGTCCCCTCGGAGCGCCCCTCTCAGCACGACCTCGCGCTGCCTGCCTTCACTGATCCCGAAAACGACCAAGGCAAAGCTGAGGGCCTTTGTTCGTTTGTGCCAAGGGTGACACTACGATGGTGATCCCAACAAGGCATCCACCACTTGACTTTAGCTTCCCTGCCTTTTGGACTTGTGCATGGGTGCTTTTCATGCACAATTGAGGCCAGGCCATTTAATTCAATGCATGTGCTTCATACAATTTGCTTGGATTTTTGTGACAGCAGGGGTCCAGTTTTTCTGGGGGGGGTTAAAGCGTTTAAGTCTGCAAAAATGTTCTGTGTTCTAGCGGTTGGACATACCTTGTGCACTCACATTACTGTTGCCGTTTTGCGTTCTTTTATTTGATGTTTTGGTTGGCGGGAGTCACAGAAATGCCAGGTGGTCAGGACCGATGACAGGACCTCTAACTGGACCCATGAGGCCAGAGCAGGATGTGTGAGTGGTGTGTGGTAAACGGCACCTTGTGCCAGTCAGATCTGCTCAGTGTTCATGACACAGCACTAATAAGCCTGTTACAGTGACTGGATTTACCAGCGCCCTGGCACCTCTGCTCTTTCACAACAATGAGCTTTAAGACTGTATGTCTGACCTAGTGTGTTTGTGTGTGTGTGTGTGTGTGTGCATTTCACTATTGTCATTGTGTGTTGCGGTGACCATAAGCGAAGAGTTTCATTCCAGGCCTTTTTTTGGTCCTGGCTATGGAGCAGCTGCCAGATGTACCCATTTATTGTAAACTGTACAATGTACCGCGAGGCAACTGCCAGCACTTAGGTTCTGGGTTTTTCCTTTATTTCCAGCTCAGGTTTCAGAAGATACTGGACCTTCAGCTGTTGAACAGTTGTAAAAGGTGCGCTATTCTTCGATCATCCATCATCCAACACTCAGAATGACTAAAATCACACTCACCAAAAGCTGAAGAACCAAGAACCAATCAGCTTCTTATCTTCTTATCTTCAGAAACATTGCTGGTGATTTAACCAAGTACCTTTTAGCTGTTAAAATAAACAAACACACATATTACAATTTGTTAGGGGGCCGGGACCATGCAGAACATGTGCTCACATGTGTAACATGACCGTATGTCTTTGGTTGGCTGGTTCCAGCTGAGTGGGCTTCAGCTCTGGTTCACACCAGGACTGCCATTCAGATGTAGGGCATGCAGTGAACGAGATGCTTTTTTACAGGGTTACAGACATTTTGGGGTGTGTGGCGCCTTAAGATATATTTTAAAAATATCAAAGTGGTAGACTTGCAATCCCAAAGCGCTACATAGTTTGTTAAGGAAGATGTGGATTATTGTGGAAAACTAAAGTTTGTTACATGATGTATCAATGTCACAGGCAAAACACAGAAGATGTCTCACTGTTGTAAAATCTCACCCTCAGGAAGGTGAGAATATCTGATCTGCCCATGGGAGTAATATAAATATAATAATATAACTGTTTTCTAAGAGTTTATTTTGTGTGAGAAACACTTCATGTGCACAACTCTACAACAGGGGCACATGGGTGTGAGGTGTTTTTGTTCGAGTCAATTGAACCCCCCCCTTTATCTGGAGCACTGCACTCGTTGAACGCCCGGGATAAAGCAGTCCTCTTTTAGACCCTCCTTGGCCTAGTGTTGAGGCTTCATCCTGAAGTGCAGCTTTTCAGCCTCCGTTGGTGAGAGGAAACGATAGCGTCGTTGGTGAGGAACGTGGGAGCGGAGGCTTGGCTCAGCCCCGTTTTGTTTGCCGAGCAAACCCAGGCCCGCTTTGCTTCGAAGATGCCTGCGTTGTTTGGCCGGGAGACCCTGGTAACGGGCAACGCGACACTGGCGCAGTCGGGTTTGAAGAGACGACGAGATGAAGGTCGGCTGATAAAACCGTTGATTCCATTTCCCGGTCCCCATGACACCCAGCGAGGGTTTATTTGAAGATCCCAGACCTGGAGTAACTGCACACATTGTTCGGGTCATTAGTGTGCCTCTCCCGTGCCAGCACTTGAGGATATCAGACTGTTCTGAGAGAGGAGGAGAATGGTTCATACAGAAAGGTCTCGTTCTCTGTATCGCCCCCCACCCCCACCCCAAAAAAAACCACTCCTACTTTGACTGAAACTTGTCCGAGTCTATCATGAAGAAAAATTGACTGAATGTAGTAAGGTATAGGTTTGTGATTTGTTAGCTGAGGCGATGTTTATTCCTATGGACCTCTCAATACATTTGACATGTTGGAGAGCACAGGACAGAATAAATAACGTGGGTCATTTTCAAACTGTTTTGTTTCCCTCCAAATATGTTTGGCCTCCATACGGCCGATCTTGTTCACCAAAGGCACAATTCATTTTAAGAGGATGATTTACTAAAATACCATCCATCTTAACGTCCAAGTTAAAAGACAGTGAGCTTTTTTTATTTACCTTTTCTTAGTTTTGCTTTACATCAAAGCCTCCATTGGGCCTTCCTGACAGTAATCTTTTTTTTAAATTGAGGAGTCTGCCGCAGAGCTAAATGCCATGCGTAGTTTTCAATCTCACTAATTTTGTCCTGGGGTTTTGTGAATGGACATGAGATCTGACAGTTTGCGGAAATGTCTAAAAATCCATTGCCTCTGAAAGGGGAAATAAATAAATAAAAACGTTCCCATGTCATGGAATGGGTCCAGTCTGGAAACGTTAAAGAGGTTTTAATATTAAAAAGGGTTGAAACAGCTCTTCGCTTGGAAGGACTGGGGAAGGAGTTTTAAACTAAGGGGTTTCTTCAGGACGCAGAAGTTGTGCTTTTGTTTTCCTGCATATTAATCCAGGAACGCGCGGCCTCCAAACCACGAAAGCTTTAAGGGACCGGGAGAAAGGCTAAAGGACTGGATGAGTGAGAGGCAGGAGGAGGAGCGGAAAGGAGGAAGTGGTGAGGTTCTACTGTCAAACTATGCGCTCTATAGAAGCTCTTGATGGTATTTAAGTGTGTGTCTGGGAATGAGGCCTTGGTGAGGGTGAGGGCAATGGTTGTGGCGGTGGGCTGGTGGGGGGGGCCTTTGAGTTTTTCTGCTAGAACATCTGTGAGACATCTTTTTTGTTCTTTCAGACTTCATTATGGATTTTTCTTTTCGGATGAGCCCTATTACTTGCAGAGCCCCAGTCTTTTATTTAGCGAGTGACGGGCGAGTAGGACCGGGAAAGACAGAGGTGGCACAGGGGGGAGGGGAGTGTTTGACGGTCGTTTGGGCTGAAAGTGGAAAACATGCAGGTTTCCCTGGTGCTTTGTTTCCAGTCTGGAGTTTGCGACAAGTGAGAGCTGGGCGACACAGATTCCCTCCCCTGAGATCCCCGATTCCCACACATCAACACTGCAAGCTGCTCTCAGTTTCAAAGCCCCGTTTGCGAGCCCTCATCGCCGCTTTGGAAAAGCGATGGACTTGCTACCTCCGAGTACCAACATTGGTTGGTACACACGTCAGACTTGGGTAAAGCGGGCTGCGTTTGACCAGCCCCCGCGGAGCAAACAAGATGGCATCTGAGGCTGTTTGAGCCCAGTGTTGTTGTGAAGCATAAGTAGTTTTATATTGGAGTAGGCAAAGAACGGAACCAAGCATAAGTGCAACCCAACTGAAAGGCTCGATTGCATATCATTTACAGCAGAAAGGAGAGCTTTGAACCCGGAGACAAAAACGGGCTTAGATTAACCTATTAAATAGGCTCTAAAGCTCGCCCCGGCCGAAATTAAAAGTTGATGCTTTATAAAGTTAAATGAAGTCCCTTTCACAGAAGTCATTTCCATGTCTGGAGAGGAGAGGGGGATTTCTGATGGCAGATTAGCCTAGTGGCACCAAAGCCTCTCGTACCGAAAGGCCCAGGGCTGGTGGTGTGAGTTTCCCAGGGTTTAATCATCTCATTGGGCTGCTCCGGGCAGCTCCTTTCCCCCCACTAATCTACTTATCCTGCAGTGAGCCACTCCTGCGGCCCACAATCTTGCAGGTGGTTTGCATCTCAAGTAGCCCCCGAATTGTTTGTTCGCTTTAAGGGTGAGGGGCTGGGGGTGTGGGTGGGGGTTGAGCTTCTGAGTGAACTGTGACAGGCAGGAGTAAGGCTTCCCATGTTCACGCTAAATTAGGGGTCACATAGGAGAGCGTTTGTGAAGTTCCCTGTAAAAAAGTTTTACGACCGAGCCTCCAACTCGTGCGTGCAGGGAAACCCGGGGAGAGTGTGCGAGACAGTGTATATATACAGTGGGGAGAACAAGTATTTGATACACTGCCGATTTTGCAGGTTTTCCAACTTACAAAGCATGTAGAGGTCTGTAA
>JAOVYW010064304.1:0-21756 GCA_025775045.1 Hiodon tergisus
GAGAGAGAGAGAGAGAGAGGGAGAGAGAGAGAGAGAGAGAGAGAGAGAGAGAGAGAGAGAGAGAGAGAGAGAGAGAGGGAGAGAGTGAGAGAGAGAGAGAGAGAGAGAGAGAGAGAGAGAGAGAGAGAGAGAGAGAGGGAGAGAGAGAGAGAGAGAGAGAGCATTTAAAGTTATTAGTGTTTTCCTCAATTTTGGAGCGCATTATTTAAGTTTCCTGAACTAGTAGAAAAATACAGGGCTGCCGTTTAAGGCCTTCGGAAGAATTCAGAGAGGTGGCTCACCGTCGACGTGTGGCTTGACCCCATTGAAGGAGGCTAAAAAGCCGCGCCCCCCTTGGCCAGCATCAGACGCCATCTCCAGCATCATGGTGTTGCTGGTGGACATGAGCGTACCGGGTCGGAAGGTCCCACAGAACCGGCCCAGTTTCTGCACTGTGTGGGAATGCCCGTTGTACACATCCAGGTAGTCGTAGCGGCAGAGCGGGTCAGCCTCCAAGTCGAATATGCGGAAGGTGAGCATGACCACCTGGTCCTCAGGGACCTGGATGAGAGAAAGACAGACAAGTGGTGGTCCAAAGAAACAAGTCTTTCATATAGATAAATGCTTCTTCGCTGGAAAAAAAGATAGTCAAGAAAGTTGTGTTTGGTTAGGTCTTTTACCTTCTTTAAGCGAAGATGGAGTTGTGCGTGCTGCATTATACACTGTTTAGTGTGCTATCTGCTTATTAAGTAGATTTAATAGGATTCTCAGTGAAGTGTGCTGATTTATTTGAAAGTGATATTTCATATCCCATAGGGATTTACAGCTTGTCAAGCTAAAACTGTGGTGCGGTCTGCTGACACCAAGATCTCACCGTGATTAACCAAGTGCATTTGCTGTTGGGTTTGTAGAAGCTGGGGAAGCCTTCACTGGCAATGTACCCCGAGTCTCCCGAAATCTTACCCCCACAATGGAAAACAGGCCTGTGCCGGAGAGTGGAGTGCAGAAGGGGGAGAGAGTGGTGGAGGAGATTACAACAGTTTGGAGCAAAGAAAACTATTTGCATGAACATACAGTAAATATACTGCATAAATAAACAGTAGCGGATGAACGTATCTCAGATACACACACACACACACACACACACACAATGGAAAATCCCAGGCAGAATAAATACAGACCAAGACACAGAGAGGACAGTGACTCAGTGACTCATATCCTGTGAAGATAAGCTCCTTCTCCCCACCCAGCCAATGATATGGGCCAAAATGGCGGAAGCTGGGAACTTAGGGCTGGATTTCAACTCCATATCAGTGCTGACCTATGTATTGTCACTGACCCTGCCCCACTGACACTGTCAGGCCCCGACTTCTCATGCCACTGTTTTCCCTGACTGACTCTCAATCAATCCTTAACCCTTGTCTGTACAAATGCTTTTAGTGCTCCCTCATCCCTTCCAAAATACACACAAAAATCGAGGCTGGCTGGGTTCTCTCAATGTCTACGCTAGTGCACTGTAGCGCTCGAAGGCCGCCTGGCTGCTCATGGCAGGCTGGGAGATCCTGTTTGATGGAGGCAGCTGGAGATTCCATCTGGCCCGTGTTACGACTGCATTCTTCTAGAACGTTACTCTTGTTTGTGACCTCAGCTAGTAAAGGATGTGTGTTGACACGATCTAGATAGAAGCTCAAGATTCTGACAGCAGCGTCTAGTGTCGCGCCGCCTGCTTAATATTACAAAGTCAGTGAATCAGGTTAGTGTCAAGTGAGGAAACCTAATGTAAAGCCTCTGCAGTAAGGTCTCTTTTCAAGTAGAGGTATTCTCTTCAACCATTCAAATATCCACTCTTTTCTTCCTGAGCTTGTAAATTAAATTTCACTAGGTGGAAAAAAACGCAGTTTTCTATGGTTTCAGCCTGGTAAGGATTGAATAGAAGTGGATTGCTCAATATGCTAACTCTCCGCCTTCTTTACAAAAGAAAAATTCAGAGACAAGCCAATTGGTCCAGCCAACTTTGGCAGACCCCACAGAGTCTGACCTACAGACACTAAGAACTGTGTGAGCTGAAACATGATTCCCTCCATGGTCCAGTCAGAGCTCTGCCTTCGCCCATCACCTCAGCCTGGAGTGAGCCAATGCACACACACACACACAAACACATACACACACGCATACACACACACAAAGATATTCACAAGAGCCCGTTAATGCAAATACTGGTAAACACAGACATACAGATACTGAACCCAATCATAAATACTGAACACACACACACGTACGCACACGCAAAGGAATACTTACACACAGAAGCAAGATAAGTAGTTGTGTATGTGTACAAAAAGTCATTTTAATATACATAGCATACTAAACATACAAACACAGACTGTGCTCAGCAACACACACCAACTTACCTGGTAAAGTTCCTCTGTGGAGTTTGGCTTTGGCCCTGCACCCAACCCACTGCCAGAACCAGAAGACAGTGGCCCCACACACGCACCCCACTCTTCATCCTGCTGACTGGAGACACACTGAGAGCCAAACGGGACTGAGGTAAGGCAGGAAAAATCGGGGGCAGAAGGAGGAAGGCGGAGAGAAGGAGAGAGAGAGGGATGCTAGAGAAGAGGGGGAGTTTTTGGGGAGAGAGAGAGAGTGTGTGTGGGGATGGAATGGTTTAATTATTGCCAGATGGTGTCCCATATTAATGTTGGCCCAGCAGTGTGTGTGTGTGTGTGTGTGTGTGTGTGTGTGTGTGTGTGTGTGTGTGTGTGTGTGTGCCTATGTCTGCATGTGACTTCACAAGTGCCCGCTATTGTTTTATTTTTTTGTCTAGCTTTATTAGCAGATTTGTACTTTAGAATAAAAGTTTGGAAACTCTGGAAATGTCTGGACAGTACATCACTGTGGAATTCTCTGTGACATCATCTGACCACGGTTAATAAACAGAACAGATGTCCTTTAAGGTGGTTCGCTTCCCTTTGGCCACAATAAGGTGTATAATGGCTTCAGACATCCAAAATTAAATTAAGTAAACCATAAAAATGTTTACCTTATTTACCGTAAACAATGTAAATCTTTTCGAGTGCAGACGCAAAGACAACAAGATGTCCAAATCCAATTATATGTTACTTCTTTTTTTAACTTACGTAACGCTTTTCTTTAATGTCAAGATGAGACAAAAAAAAAATGTCGTTTGAGTGGGAGAAAAAAAAACCAACACCTCATTACACTTCCTACACAAATTTGAGCCCAAAACCACATAGCAGGAGAACTGTTTTCCTGCTCAGTTAAATCTGCAATCCATTTTGAAAATGGCATCTTTAAGTAAAAGTCAAAATAACACATTTCCCAAAGAAACAGAAATTCAAAGTTTCAATTTAATATGAACCTTATCACCTCTTGTGATTTTCATGATATTTTCACACATGACATGACATTGCTTTTAGTGACATCTGGACATGCTGTCAAATGTATCATTAGAAGCAGACACCGTCTGGGGTTTTGTGGATGTGGCAAGCATGTCACTGCAGTCACTAAAGTCTGTTGAGATCTTCGTCCTAGCTCACCAAGGTCGTCGCCGTCATTGACGTTGATGCCTTTGTGCTGTGAAATGTTTCGAATCAAAAGGAGCGCCCGTGGTTTGAAGTTTGAGTGCAAGCAAGTTCAGCATGGAGCTCTGTCAATGTCACAGGTTGAGTTAGCTACTGCCACTGCGATGGGCCCCACAATTTGGCTTTTTAAAATGTTTTGTATGTACATACATGTGTGAGTGTGTGCTCGAGTGGACATGTGTTTATGTCTGCACAACAAATGTGTGCAACAGAGGCTGCAAAATGTCACTGGACGATTCTTTTAGTGGAGGGGAACCTTGTGCCCGAAGCCGCGATGGAAGCGGGTGGAGGCTGCGGTTTTGCAAAGTGGCTGTTTTCCCTCACACACATTTACACTCTCTCCTGGTTACAAAAAGGCTCACTCTTTTTTACTCTGACTCTGTCTCTGGTCCCCCTTCCTCCATGTATAAGCAGCGTATTCTCCTCCTTCGCATGGCCTGTCCTCCCTGTAACATTCCAGTCGGAAGTTTACCAAGTCCTCCACTGCTGCCGCCACCCCCCATGTTCCTCCAATCATTTTCCTTCCCGGAATGCATGCCATAGGTCATTTCCAAAAAGACAGCGTCCTCTGCACCCGGGTAATTCGCGTTTCACTGCACCCCACCTCCCAATATTGAATTCCTGCATGCGCTGGTGTCCTATTTCCCTTTATCAGGATTTTCCCCAGAGAGAAGCAGAAAGCAAATCAGCCAGCTATTTTAAAGAAAATGCATTCCAATGTCAATATAGTGTAAGCAGAAAGATTCTCTTGTGATACATTCCAAAATACTTCACAACATAGTCATCAACATCAATGTCTATGTCTTTATACATTGAAGGATCGTGTATTGTTACAGCAATGCTATAATCTTAAAGGATAACTATCTTTATTTTCAAAAGCAATTTTTAAGCACAGTTTAGACCCTACTTTTTTATTATGAACCACAAAAAACCACACAACCTTGGACTGGACCCAAGTTAAGCTAGCAACAGTAAACCATCAATTGAAGCTCCTTCTCCCCGGGTAAGTTTAGTTCCCAGTAAATATTCTGCAGGAGACATAACACACACAACCCTGTGTTTGTATGGCTGGTTTGAGTGTGTGGAAAGGGGTCATTTCATTTGAGAATATTGATATTTTTCATTTTCACCATTTGTTTATGTGTATACAAAAAGTAAACCTAATAACATTTTATACCTCAACAGCTAGGTTTGTAACGGTTGTTTTTTTTGTTTTTTTTGTAATTGCTCAATTTCGGTCCTAGCTTTACCCTGCCTCCTGCTCTGTGTCTGCCTTGTTAGGCACCAGCACATTTCATTAAGTGGATTAAGGGGTTACTGGGAAATAAATGATTAACTGCATAGTCATGTTTTTCAAACATTTTTGTTGTTGAATTGCGTCATTTACATTGCCTCAACATTTTCATTTAGCCATACCCTTTTATTCAGTCCCTTCTAGGGCCGTTGTGGCAAAACTGTGTCTCAATGAGCTGGCCATGTAGGTCCCTCTATATACCGACATCTGCTCAAGCCCTGACGACACGCACAGGGTTGACTGGAGGGACAGCCAATCTGTGGGGCAACGCCCCCATAAAAGGAGGTCTGTTTGTGCACCTATGTATGGGTTTACCAGCGTTAATCGCACTTAGGTACTAACAATTAAGACCTCTAAAGACTGCCAGTAATGCGGGGGGGGGTGTTAGCTAAATGTTAGCTGTGTAAACATTTGAATGTTTATTTAAAGAGGTAAATGGTTAAAAGTATGTTATTTCCTGAACATAGCCAGTTCATTTGAGTTTTTTCAGTTTTGGTTAAATTCTTGTTTTGTTCTGAGTTAAAATAAAAGGCAAAAACCCTCCCTTGTGTCCCTGTCTCCAGCCGCTTCCACGCAATTACACGTAATTACAATTACGTTCTTTTTATTTTGCTTATTCTGTTTTATCTCCTATCTGCCTTTGTTTTTCCTTTGCCCAGATATTTCCCACAAGAACTGGAACAGCGACACCACTGTGACCTCCAACAAATCTCACCTTTTTCTGTCAACTGTGGAGGTTAAAGAAAACAATAACTAGTCAAACGATGCACTGACTTGTAGCAAAGAAAAAATTATTAACGGATTTTTAAAAAGGTTACTGAATTGGTCATTAAATACACAAGCCTGAGAACTGAGAATACACAGCATTGGAATAAAGCTACCCAGAATTGGGAGGGTTAAATCAGTAGCTCGACCGGTTTCCTGGTGGGGAGGGTTAAATCAGTAGCTCGACCGGGTTCCTGGTGGAGAGGGTTAAATGAGTAGCTCGACCGGGTTCCTGATGGGGAGGGTTAAATCAGAAGCTCGACAGGGTTCCTGATGGGGAGGGTTAAATCAGAAGCTGGTGGGAGTCGTATCGACAAGCCAAGGCGCGTTAAAGAAAAATGGGGGAAAATATAATAATAAAAATAAAAACAAAAACAAAAACAATTCACTGTGCCGGCATTAAAACAAACAATATCAAACAATATTTAGGAAGGTAAAATATTTTTTAAATATATTACGTTAGATAAGAACCTAACAGCAGAAGATACACCGCGACAAAAACGGACAAGAGGCCCTTTCAGATTTTGTCTTCCAAATTGTTGCACATCACGTTAAGAAAAGAAGTACACCCGACAAAAATAAAAACCCACGTACTCAGTGTTACATCATGTTTTGTTTTTATTTAGAAAAATCACCAAAACAAGGACAAACTGTTATGGAGCCCACTCTCAAAGGAAGGGCTCCATCACATTACCGATGAGGGAGGTTCACAGAGATTAAGATAAGTCTAACCCAGTCCACACCTCACTCAAACCTCTCAAGGTCTAGCCAGTCTATGTTCTTCAGTCCTACATTCTAGACCTCACATCCTGCGTCACGGCTACTGAACCTTCCTCACATATGCATTCCTCAGCCATCTGACTGAAGCCTCCTGTTCCCTTGGCAACAACCGTTTCTGTGGCAGTGCTTGTCCGCAGTAAGTCTAAACATGTAGCCCGTCGTCCTGCAGCTCTGGCAACAGGGACAGTTTTCCACCCAAGTGTCGGTGCCCCGCCTCCTCGCTCCGCCAAACTAAAACTGGCGCTAGAAAACGATGACCTCCTAGAATTCTCTCTCACTCAGCAAGAATATCGCTCCTACAGTGCCGTTACCATTGGAACGCACGACCATTTCCACTCCTGCAAAATAGGAGTTTTTTTTTCTGCTCCCAAATTTATATGAACACACCTAGCGATGCATAAGCAGAAAAATAGTATAGACAGCATATCGATAGTAAAATACAAAAATAAACTTTGTATTTATAAAATAAATAAATCTTTGAAAATTTGGTCTGACCCAACAGACAACAAAATGTACAATCTTTTTTTTTAGTTCAGCATAATGCAATCCTGTCCTATAGCTGCTGGGATACACTTACACAAACATCTTTTTTAAACATCCCAGACTAAAACAAATATGAGAAAAATAAGGACTATGCCAGTTTTACGGTATGTAATATAATACACTTTAAATTAAATCAATAAAGTATTCACCATAAATGTTTGAGAAAAAAACAATTATATACTACTAAATGCGGCAATTAAATACATGTAGAGGTTTGATAAAACAGTCCGCACACATTGTCGCATCCCAGGGGAATGGAACTACCCAAAGAGGTAACTATCACCATGGGACAAACCAATACATTGTGTAATAGGGGTGAAGGTAAGAATAAGGGAGAAAGAAGGAACTACTTGTAGCACATTCTTTTGTCTTTTTTCATAATTCACACCATATGTATACATTTTGAATTCTTCATTAAAACAAAGCACATGTATATCTGGAAAACCATTAAGGAGGATAATCACCAGACCACGTCAGAGAACAAATAGTTATTGTACCCCCCCAGTCCTCCATTTCTGGCCTCTCACCAGCAGGTCATTTGAAAATGGGAGCTCTTTTCATCCTTTTATCCGAAAGTACCTTTTACACAGTAGTTACTTGTTTTTGTGTGACTTTTTTTTCTGCCACTATAATGTGTGTGTATGTATTTGAAAGACACAACAAAAACATGCTTATAACCACTGAGCTGGACTTCAGTACATCTCCCCTGGACATACACCGAGCATGCGACAGCTCGCCACTGAAGCTCGGGGGGGTCCCTGCTAGCCAAACACTGTGCACCCTATGGGAGAACCTCCAGGGGCACGTGAACATACATAGCAAGTCGCCATGCTAACAGCCAACTAACACAGCCCCCCTCTTATGGCCAAGGGTGTGGGGACATGAATCTGTATTAAACACAGCAATCGCTGGAAGTCCAACAGCTTTCATCCCCTCCCTCGTGTCAATGGGCCATTGCAGTCAGACTGGCCTCTTTCCCCTCTACTGTCGGCAAGGTCATTCCGTGTTCCTCCGCCGTCGCCATTTCTTGGTCGTTGCAATGAACAGCAGCTCTCTTGTAAGCCTCCTCCCCCTCCTTTTCCCCTTCCTCCTCCATCGCGATCTCAGGCCGGGGGCGGAGAGCAGTGGTGAAGGGGGTTTTCGGCAGCGGTGGTCTCGGGCCCTCCTCATGCGCCTCAAGCACGCCACTGAGCTCCATGTCGTGAATCTCCACGTCAAAGGGCGTGGCCAGCGGGAGAGCAGGTGGTGAAACGCACCCAATGCACGCCTGTGGAACATGAAGGGGAAGCAGTTGGTGGACAGTCATATAGAAAACTCTGGATTGTTAGTCTTTATTGAAATAAATATTGTATAATAACAGCTAATTATAAAACACACGATATTTTTCCCCAGAAGAACCATGAGCAGCTGTGCAGTAGTACTGGGTATCAGCGGGTCCTGGTGTCAGTACTCACCGGGATGTTAATGGCCTGCGGCAGGCGGCCTGTGCGTATCCAGGGGTGGACCTTGCTCAGCTCCTTTTTCTGCTCGTCTGAAAAGCGCGGCTGGTGCTTCTGCATGGTCCTCAGGGCTTCCCTGTCCTCCCGCAGGACGGTGTCCCTATCCCTGTCACACAGTAAGGGGCGAAAAAGCGGGGTATGAGAATACAGCCGACAAGGCCTACCAATCATCCCATAAACCTAAAGCCACGTTTACACCTGGCGCCGCTGACTATATTCGCACCTGACAGGCAGCTGGTAAGTCATCATCACTTTCTCATCTGTATTGGCCATGAGGAGCCAGATGGGGTCTTGTAGGACATACTTCATGAACTGTTCATCCCCGGCTCCCCCTGCTGGCTGCTTCCGGGAGTGGTCATTCTCAGACGAGTCGATGCTACCGAAGTACTTACTCGTGTTGCTGCTGCTCCCTGAAGTCAGAGGTAAAAGTTGAGGACATTGAAAAGGGTCTAGGCATAGTGCGTGTGTGTGTCTGTAAGGGAGAGTAAGTGTGGATGGGAAACAGATCTGGTCTGGTACTCACTTGTGCCACTGGCTGACGTGCTGCAGCCGTTGGAGCCAGAGCCAGAGCCAGAAGAACCCAAACCAGAGCCTGAGGACCCAGAGCCCGAGGCAGCTGAGCCGGTTCCTGATTGGGAGTCTTCCTGCAGCAGCAGATCCAGCAGATCACTGGAGGTGGACATTGCGTCCTGATTTGACGACTCGTTTGCTTCCCCCTGGAGGAAGGAGCAGTGGATGGCAGATGTTAGCAGGACGAATGGTCCTCAAAGGCTATAGCTATCGTCAAGTAGTTGCAGAGAGAATCTATTCACCGTTTCTGCAACTCGTTACTAAGATCGTGACAGTCAATCTAAGCACTCACGTTCTCAGTTTCTTTGGATTCACCCGCCACACTTTTCCTGTGGGCTGAGTCTTGCACCCCTTGTTTCCCTGTCCAATCCTGTCCAACCCCTCCAACCGGGGGTGGAGTCTGCTGAGACGAAGGGACCTCCAGACGATTGCACGGCAACTCCTCCAACTGCAGCAGATTCAGTGGCGAGGAGCACCGGGACTGGAAGAGGGGTGACTCTGCACCCTCGCGCTCAGCCAGCGGCTGGCTGCAGGACTGGGGGGTGCAAGAGCGCGACAGCGCCCGTGAAGTCAGTGTAGGGGCAGCAGAGGGAAGGCCAGCTATCTGGGACACAGGTGTCCCTCCCAGGAAAGGCATCACGGGGTTGGGATTGTAAAAGTGCTGGGGTACAGAAGGAATAGGTTGGTTGAGCTGGGGCATGGAGGGGTTGAGCTGGGGCATGGAGGGGTTGAGCTGGGGGAACATATAATTGGGCAGGATGAAAGCCATCATCGGAGGGACCAAAGGTGGCATTGACGGCGTCTGTAGTGGGTAGCGGACAGACTGGTCGGGAAAGCCAGCCTGAAGTGGCTCAGGCCCAGAAAGTGATGGATAGAGGGGGTAGAGGGGCAGGACACCGGGGGGGTATGGCACTGATGGGAGGCTGGCCTGGGAGCCCACAGAGGTGGGCCAAGAGGAAGAGGAGGTCTGGGGCCCCAGGGGTATGTGTTGGGGCAGGGGGTATGAAGTGGTCGGCAGGCTCTCCACCCTCACAGCGGAGCTGGAGAGCACACTCCCATGTCTTGGCAAACCGCCCTGCTGGCATGCCTGGTGTTTAAGCCGTTTGCCCCCACGGCCCCGCCGGCGACCGCTGCTGCCCACGGCTGGATAATCCCGAGAACTGCGCACTCCTGCTGGACAGAAAGAAGGAGACAAACACTTCAGTAAACAACTATATATATAATATATATAGAGAGAGGTTAATTTCTATCTATCTATGTCATATATCAACTTTTACAAAAGGATCAGACAAAAAAACTGAAAAACAGTACTGAACAACCCCCCCCCCCCTCCGAGCCCTAACCTTTAGCAAAGGGCGGTGCCGGGTGCTTGCGCTGGGGGGCGGAGGAGGGGTCAAACACGTGCAGCTGGCTCAAGTCCCGGAAGCGACAGAGGAAGGCTTGCTCCTCCTGCTGGGTGTGGGCCGACAGCACCTCTTTGGTCAGGCCCAGCCGCCCAACGCTGCCCCTCCGGCTGTCCTTCTCGGTAGCGGCGGGGCTGGGTGTGGCCGGGGCTGCAGCTGCGGGAGGGGCTGGTGTGGGAAGGGCAACACAGGGGGTAGGTGGCACCTCCTCCATCATCACAATGTCTGGCAAAAAGTAAAGAAGCAGTGAAAAGTTAAAGCAATCTGAATAACAGACTAAGGCAGACTTATGAAAATCTTTTTCAAAATAGTGTCTAAATGTACTGTAAAGAGGAACTGCTCTGGACAATGTGTTTGATGTCCATTAGTTGTCCGCCTTATTAGACAATGAACTCTCGAAAAACAAAGTTACTGGCTTCCAGTACTGACTGTACAGACAGACGGACGGACAGACTGACATACTGGAATAAAGGCAGACAGAGACAGACACACAGAAACTGGCAGACAGGCAGCTACAGACAGCGAGTACCTGACTCGGGGGGCTTCTTATCACCGACGTGGACGATGGTACTGCTGAAGCTGCACTGGGACGTAACCGACACCACGCTCTCCGCCTTGCAGTGCAGCGCCAGAGGGGCCAGTGGGTGCGCCGGCCCCTGGGGCCCCCCCTTGGGCCCCGCGTCAGCATCAAGGGTCACTGCCATACCTGCGCCACCAAACAACCACATATACACACACACACTCAGACATGCCTTGGTGAGTGGCACCGACAGATCCCTATGCGCGCACACATTCCTTACATGCACACAAATTCCTTCCACACACTCCTACGCTACACTGCTGTTCCGGCATAAGGACACATGCTAACTTAAACAATAACAATCCTCAATTTGTGCCCGCTCCCCCTGCAGGAGCTAGGAGGTACTGACACGACGATGTTTTTCTGTAAAGACCACTGCTCTCTTCGCGGCAGGTTTGATGGCTGGGGGAGGGAGGGCCACAGCAGGCTCCCCAAGCACACCAGCGTACCTTGAACAGCGCCCGAGGGCTCCTTCTGCTTGTCGTCATCGGAGGTGGACGACGTAGTGCAGGAGGAGGAGCCACACTTCCTCTTCACCGTGTTTGGCACGTTGCAGCTCTCCAGGTAACTACAGCCAAATGGAAGTGACACTGTTAGCCCAGTAACGATTCCCTCTCCACAGCACAGCAGCAATGAGTAATGACTCACCGGTCTTCCTTTCAGCCACCCAGAGCTACAAATTCACTCCCTGATACAACCCAGACACCACAGAAACCCTGATACTATTAAGAACATTTCTTATTATTTCCAGAGAGCCCCCCCCCCCCCACACACACACACACACACACACACACACCGTATGATGCTGTCCAGGCAGTTGATTTGCTGGTAAGAATAAGTGGACGGGGGTTCTGTCCTCACTGACTGCATCTGGGCCTTTCGGATTCCCTCCTCCAGGGATTTTACCACCGGTGGTGTCACAGGGTTCAGAGCCACCACTGCACCAGAACATAGAAAGACAGTGGATTAGTTTGTGCATGTGTGAGAGAGAGCGTGTGTCTCAGTGTGTGTAAGTGTGAGTGTGAGAGAGAGAATAGGAAACCAAGATCTGGGGACTGCGTTTTCCGTGTTCACCTGCATTGACATTTTTGCGGGGCAGAGGACGATTGCGCGACTCGATGAAGACCTGCTGACCGTTGGCCTTCACCGTGTGGACATCCTTGCAGATCTGCTGGAAGGTCATCTGGGGGAAAAGAGCATTCAGGATGACAGAGATTGGGTCTCATCCTTGTGTCTATGCGCCTGAGGCCGTAGGGGTGTCCACGTTTTTTTTATGGCTGTGATTGAGTGTGTACATTCACCTGTCTATGTGTGAGAGGTGTACGTGATCAATCGGGCGTGCTCACCGGTTTGCACGTTTGCATTATCTCCTCCACAGCCACCCCGTTGCTGTCGCTGGAGGAGGCCACGCTCAGGTGCTGCTCTTGGGAGCCGTTACTTCCAGCGCCGCAGTACTCCAAGGGGCCACTGGTGTGAACGGGCTGCACCAAAATTCGGTGGATCTGCTCACTCAGCTGGTGGATCTCTGGGACCATGGTCGGCCCCTCCCCACCCCGTGGGGGGCTGAACACGTCCTCATTCAGGGGGCTCCTGGACAGGGCAGAATGGGTTAGCGTGGGATGAGTGTGGTGGTGGGAGGGTTACACAACATAGAAGACAATACAGAGAGAAGCAGATGCATAGAGAGAAGGGTAGATGGGGGACACAAAGACAGGCAGTGTGAGAGAGAGAGAGAGAGAGACAGACCTACAGGGACACCAAAAGTACATTCGGCCATACGGGATACCCATGTAACAGAACCGGAGGAGGCTGGGAACTCACGTCCGAACTTTGTGTCGGCCCACGATGAAGGCTACCTTGCGGCTCCACGGGTTGACAAAGGAGGACCAGCTGGTGTCAATGGTGAGGTACTCCCCGCTGCGGGCACACATGCGCAGGGGCGAGTGGTCGAATGGCTGTCCAGCAAACTGCAGAACTGGGAAGGGAAAGGCAGAGATGTTGACAACACCGGCATCATGGGAAACGGAGTGTTATCCTTTTATGGCTTTCCCTAGAAATGCTGCCTTCCAGAGTTCTTTTGATTCATATAGAATTTATAAATATTTAATTTTTTTTGTTAAGCATTTTAACCTTCTTAAGAACAATATAGTGCGTGACAGCTAAATTCCAATGTTTTTTATTTGTGTTGGCAGCACACATTTATACTTTTTGTGCCAAGGAGCCTTTGAACAAAAGCTCAAGAAATCACAGGGACTCACTTTTTTTGTGGATGGCCACCATGATGGGCCTGTCCTCGGGGTGCAGGTACAGCAGTACTGGGGTCCCCACCAGGTCCTGGGGCAGGTATCCCAACAAGGGCACCGCCCTGCCAGTAAGACAGCCTAATGTAAATTGACGCTGCAAGCATGGGAACCACATACAAACAGAACCACTCAGAACCCACAAAGACAAAATACAGGAACCCAAACTGACCGTTCATCAACCTCCTGGAAGAGAGAGCTGGGCGTGTGGCTGGTGGTGAAGATCCTCTTGTCAGCCGGAATTCGGGGAGCTGTGTAGGGGAAAGAGACAGAGAGGCAGGTTAGTGAGGGCCCCTCTCAAACACAGACAGAACAGAACCGAACCGAACCAGGCGAACCAAAGCGACAGGTTGAGCCTTGGGGGACAGACCTTCGTATCCTGAATGCACCCTCTCAGCGATGAGCAGGCAACAGGGCTGAGCCAGGGAAACATCCGAGTCTCGGAGGGTAAGTTGATAGGGGGTCAGCCGAAAGGGGTAGTAGCGCACCTCCCCGTCATACTCTCGACCCCCCATGATGCGACAGAACATGGACTTCTCCTTCGCGCAGTCCGTGGGTGAAGTGGCTAGAGGAGAGGGAGGAGGGGCGCAAACACTCTCTGCGTTAACATGGCCCTCTCCCAGGAGGTCTAAAGACGGAAACCAACGCACAGATATCCACACCATTATGGTGAGCAGGACACTCACCAGAACCGGCGCCAGCAGCCCACTGCGGCAAACGGAAGGGCGCAGTGCTGCTGTAGAACGTGCTCACGTCCTGTGGGGCCAGCAGTTCAGAGAACAGCGCCCCCTGGAGGCGATCCGGCTTGCAACGCAGCAGGCAGGATGCCTGGGGCGAGATGTAGACCACCTTGCCAGAGATGAAGGAGATGACCACCGAAAACGTGTCCTGAAGAAGAGAAGGCAAGGGTGGGAGAGCTGAGGATATATTTAATGATTTCATTACCTGATTCTGATAATGCATTTCATTACACGTTTCATCTCAAGAGCCCCAGTGGTTTTTTTCCATCAACCAGGGCTTGGAGTGGTCTCCACTGTTTAGAGGACCTGTCGGCTGAGAAATGGTGTCAAAAGACTAAACATAAAATTTACTCACTGTGTTTTTGAGGGTGTATTCAGACGTGATGTTGTCTAGTTCCTCAATGGTGAAGGTGGAAAGGTCCAGACTGCAGCCATGGGTCTCCTCCACACTCCACTGGTGATAGTACTCCTGATTTGCTGTGACAGGGGTGCACACACATAGAGGTATAAACACACTCCTACGCATGGTTAGCTTAGCTAACACTTTTGAATTTCACAATGCTTTCACAACCAATATCGTGTTAAGCACAAACCTAAAGATTAATTAATTAATTAAACATCAAGCAGAGAGGATCCAAAACTGCTGCTCCATGGACTGTGGAAAGCCAGCCGAGTTATTTACTGCCTCTGTGCCGCTAATTACTGGCAGGAGGTAACGGCTTTGTTATGACATGCAGATACCAAAAACAGAGAATTTTTCACGACCACTTCCTGTTCGGAACTCCCATACACACACACTCACCTCGCACTTGTTTGACGCAGTTGAGAGCGTACTGCAGGGAGGCCAGTGTGCTAGAGCGGCCCTTCCCTTTCCTTTCAGCTGGCACGCGGATCTTCAGCTCCCGAAGCGCCTTCATCAGCTCCTTCTGGGTCTGGACGCGGGCCGACTGGTCACTGCTGCAGCCACTGGTTGAGGGGTGGTCCTGCTCCGAGCTAGCACTCAGCAGGCTGTAGGCCACAGAGCTGCTGGGTGGCGAGGGGCTCTGGGAGTTGGAGCTGGAGGTAGGGGCAAATTTGTCACTCGTTCACTCTCACTCACTCTGCATGGCTCCCCATTGTTAGATAATAAGGTCAGAGAGGTAGATAAGACTTCACATATATGAACTGCTTCAGTAGCCAGTAAACTGCAGCAACCGTCTGGTTATTTTTGTCTGTAGTTACAACACTTAGCTTTTTTTTATGTATTGAGAGAAACCGTTTTAAACTTACACCCTTTTAAAATCTCAGATATTCATTGGAACAATTCAGGTTGTTTACAGAACAGCAGAGATCCTCCTGTAATACGGACCAACAACCACTTAGTTACACCTCCAACACCTTAACCACTACACCATCTGTTGCCTAATTCATCTGCCCTGTTGGACCCCTCACCTCTTATTGCTCTCGGTCGTCTCCAGCAATATGGCGGAGTCCTTCCCATTGTGGCTGGATGAGAAGCGGGAGCTGCAGGTGGACTGGCGCCCCCTGGAGGCCTCCCGCCCAATGCTCTCCCGCTCTCCGGAGTCATTCCCACTTGACTGGGCATCCGTGTCATCCGAGTTTGGCCCCCTGGGCCGCCCGGACGGCGTCCCACGCTCGCGCTCAGTTCGCGAAGAAGAGGAGCTTCCACTTAGGCCTGGCGACCCCGCACCTCCCCTCCCCTTCTCGGCTCCACCCACGACACCCCTGGAATCACTGCTTGGGGCACAGTCTGAATTATCATCACTCATAATAGCACAAGAAGATTTATTTTGTTTTTTCCTTTCTTCCTTTATTCTTCTAATAACTATTCTTCTCAAGAGATTGTATTTTCACTATTTCGACACTAGGTGGGGCTGTTGTGATTTCTGGAGGAAATCATGGTTTTATTTGAAAATGATGAAAACGCTGACTTTTCCGTCTTGCAGGCAAAAAAAGAAAAAAACAGTTTAAACATAAACAAGTTTTTGAAATTTTTAGCCACTTGCCTAGATATACTAACTGACCCGCAACGGGTGAGAGGTTGCAATGGAAGAGAGTATTCAAGATTATTTCTCTGTTTCCTTCTCCCTCGCCTTGACTAATCAGCCTTTACCCTTCGTCTTCGACCTTTAAGAACCACACTCCACCTGGAAACGGAAGCAAACACAAAACAGATTTTTAGTTTACTGAGAAAAACAACAGGCATTTCCACTGTTTGACATGCAATTAATATAATATATATGACAAAGAGAAAAATCTAGACCCGTCTGTGAATTTTAAAGAAGTTACATTACCCATAGTCTTGTGCAAGACTAAAGATAGTATAGAAAATTGCAAACATCTTATTTTTCATGCAACATGGGCACATGCTATGAAGTTGGGAAGACAGAAGCTTTAAGTGCTATTCAAGGTGGGATGGCAAGCAGCTGTCCCAAAGCTGTCACACACACAGCTCTGCACAATGCAGGCAGTCTTCCGTCTGTTAGGGAGGGATAATGAGCGAGCTGAAAACATCACAGGCTCACACTTGGGTCCAGCAGCGTTTGCCGAGAGCGCTGTGTTCGGCTTCAGCGGAGACGTAGTCGTAGGAGATAACGCACGACTTCAGAGACAGGCGGGCAGAAACCCAATAAAACTTCTAACAACCAATCCTTTCTGGGTCAGCCTCCAAAACCCACGTCACTGTCTTCATTTATCACAGCCGCCATTAATCCCATTAGTTAATAAGTAGTCATTTTTAACCAGGATTAGCCGTGCCTATACCGGGGTAATGATGTTTTTCAGATGCACTGATAAAGGCTCTCCTTTCACAACCACGCTGGCAAGACTAATTAAGACAATCCGATCGTTTGGGGGCTTCATTCCCAGGCCTTTCCCAAAGAATCCATGAGAAAAGACCCCTTCGGAACATACATTGGTATTCAGACACTGGGTCTCACTCATGGCAGGTCGAGCAGGCACACAGGTTGTATGGATTGTACTGACACGTTGATGAAATACGACTCATCACAAAGTCCTACAGATGCAACATTACAATTTAAGAAAAACTTGAAGCCCAGTTAGAAACGGTTTGCAATTTGAGAACACATGATTTAAACACTATTAAATTGAAATTAATAGTTGTAAATGCTTACCCACAATAGTAAGAAAGGATGGCAGAGATGCACATCAGAAATCGTAAACACACTGGGATGCCTCAGTCCCTTCAGTTACCTTCTCAGGTTGTCAATCTGCACACTGACATTACAACGCGCCTCGCTGCTAGACAAATGGCAGTCCAAACAACAACATGAAATCTGACTGGTGTTCCCTACCATCTTAAACACGCCCCTCGCCGTTTCCAGTACACATAATAATTGCACGTGTCTATGGTTGTGATTTCTGCTAGCCCAGCCAAGCGCTCGATTGGTCTGATCTCATAACCAATAAGGGGACAGGTTTTTTCTTTCTTTTTTACACCGGCACTAACAGTACATTCATCCAGCAGGTGTCTTTTTAAACGAGGTACTTAGTATGTACCGTGTATTTACTCGAGGTTATCTTCAGATTAGCGAAAACCTGCCTGTGTAATAATTATTAATAAATAATACAATTTCTGCGAACCAGTACGAAATGATGGCTAGAAGAAACTTGGCAAACAGACACACAAGACATTCTAATGCGGGTTCTAATTCATATTAAAAATTTTATTTAAAAAAAAAAAACGTGCCTCTTGGATAAGAATCCAAACAGGTGCGTCTAAGCAATACTTCACTATATCGGAAAAACCGCAAAGATTAATTAAAGTATTTGTCCAAACACCAAACAAGCTAAATATGCAGTTTGAATGCGGGAAACATGCATTAATATTAAAGCAAAACACACACACACGACAACAACAACGAGCAATTATATTACGTAAGAAATTGAACTTTAGCAATCAGATGCCCAAGTTTGTAAATAACATTTTTTTTAAAGTGGCAACTAAAGAAAACCAAAAAAAAATTACAAAATGTTCACCCTCCTCCCAATTTCTGCAGATGACATTTTTGTCTCACACAGTAGCGGCAAACGTTTTAACAGCAACAGTAAAACACAGTGGTAAACTGTGGGCCGTGGCTTAATAGTGTGGACTCGGGGAATTTTATATTTTCCCGATTTCCCCCCCCAACTATGCCAACGATTTGGACAACTTTCCTAGTTGCTACCCATCTACCTCCGACGACGGCCCTGGCTGGTTTAAATCCAAGCATATGTTCCTGTACCTGAGCATGGCACCATACCAGACTTACTCAGGTAAGTAACAACCTTAATACATTTGGTAATTAGAAGAAAAAATGTTTTTTTAAGCAATCCAAGTAGCTCTTGGCAAGGGGGGTATGCTGAGCAACTTTTAAAAAATAGCAATATGCATTGGTTTAATTAAACATTAACATTGGGGTAGATTCGGATGTCACGTGTTCTTGGAATGGGAATGTTCAGACACTCCTGGCATCCGTTTACTCAATACACTGAAATCTAGCTGCTTAAATTCTGCTTGTTTTTATGTTCTTCCAACATTCCCACATTCACATTGAGGACTAGCTAAAACACTCCGTTTTTAGAAACCAGAGGCAGCTCGCAGAACAAAACGGCGAAGAAAAAAGACCCGCCCTTATCTTCAGTGGCATTCACGTGACAAAAACATTTCATGACGATATAGCACATAGGTGCTTTTTCCATCGCCTTTGAGAAAACAAAAATTTAAAAATTGTAATCCGACAGGCCGTCTAAAGAAATGGGCTCACAAGTAGACAACCACCAGGGTGGCTGACGCACTGTGGTTTAATTTTACCTGCGTCCTTGGTATAAACCAAATTAAGTGCGACTATAATTACTCCTTTATTCTGGATTACTTGACTAACACCATCTTGCGACACTGAATGAATCAATCGACCGCCCGAATGCTTATTTAAACAAAATGAATGTAAGGCGGATACAAATCTTTATATAAAGCAGGCAACGGCAACATGACATAGTATTCAGTTAAATAGACTTTTACACGCACCAAACTGTCAAGAAATTGTATAGTTGTCGTGATTATATTTCAGATAAACCTGAGCAGAAAACGATGACTCTGGTGTTTACATCGGGTCCTCAACCTCCCCCCTCCCTCTCTCCCTCTCTCTCTCTCTCTCTCTCTCTCTCTCTCTCTCTCTCTCACCACACACCCACCCACACGTGAAAGCCTATCAAACATATAGTTTGGAATTATTCTTAAATTGCGACCCACACAGTCGTTTATGCTAGTAATGGACCGTGCAAGCAGACGTCACATCTAAAGATATTTCAAAATACGGACCAATGCATTTATGATAGGTTAAAATAAAGACTAAAAAAGGACATATATAACAAAAGGTTATAAAATACATAACGAGAAAGACAGTGAGAGAAATCCGGCTCTCTGGTCAATGTAAACTAGTAACTAGTAAGCTTCTCCAAAGTGAACGATTAGAAAAGAAAAAAATCCCTTACCTCGAGTTAAATTTCTTTAAATATTCGATTTTCTCAATACAATGTCGTCAACGTTGTTTTGATATAGCAAAATATATGCTGTGATTGAAAATGCCAGAAAGAAAATCTTGCACATCCAGGTCGTTGTACTGTCTTTCTTTCAATGCGAGCATGTAGCAAATAAAGCAATTGCCTTTTTTCGCTGTACACGCAAAGCTACACGTGCCTTGGCATCTTGGCGCTACCCTCGGCTACAGCCATTGGTTTCTTTTTGACCAAGTCAATGCCCACTTCCAGTAGGCCCCTCCTGGAGATACTTTCATTGGTCGAGGAGGGCGGTATTAGCTGCACGGGGCTTGGCTGTCACGTTGCTGCGTACATGCTCCAACGCACCAAAAACTTACAAAGGACGTAGAGACCTACTTTTATCGGGAAGGCGGGGCGAAAACCTACTGCGTCGCTACTTAGTTCTTATTGTTGTAAAATAAATAATTATTATAATTATTTAAGTGATGTTATCATCATTGTTTATTTATATGTAAAACATCTGACGATTGACTATGATTTAAACTACAAACGTTTGGCTTCATCCAGAGATATATTGTATTTATATATGAACTTAACGTGATGATTTTACCCATGCCTACATCTAAAATACATGTCTGATTTATTATAATCCTATGACGTTTAAAATCCTTATCTGCACCTCACGGAAACGTTGTGTTGCATTTCCCATTTTAGGAGACGTTTAGGACATGTCGATATTTAGGACAACATCGAGGTCGGTTTACTGCAGTCGGTTTCTGTCAACAAGCCCCACAATTTCGATACATTCTTATACTACAGAACCCTTATTACCTTCGGAGTACAGGAAGAGCCTAAATCCAATCGTTGTTCAGAATAAAATCACCTGGACTGTCAAACCAAACCACTAATCAAATCCAAACCACTAATAATCTAACATCCGTTCTTTCAACAATATAAGGACTACTAGGTAATCGGACAGTAGAAATACGACTATAATAGGGGGATAAAATATACATTTTAATGTGGTTAAGTTCAGGACCAAGCTCATGCAATAATTTGCAAAAATCAAATTTTATAAGCAAATCTTATTTTGTTTTGCATATAGATACTTGATAGATTATTTAGATATTTAAGAATTATATAGATTAAATTACTTCCGTGTGGTAAATGTGAATAATAATGAATGCTAAACATAGTATAAGATATCAGAGTCATATCACGGGATGAAGACGTTCAATTTGCGTATAAAAACCCACTGTTTAAATAATTGTAAATAATAAATTTAATTATATTTTTAACATTTAGCTTTAATTTTATAATCTGCAAGCCTGTTCCTAACCACTAGTTAACCCATTAGGTCTACTAGGGAATTAAATTAAACCTATATTTCGAGTACTATTGCTAATAATTATGAGCAATTTCCAATACTTGATGCCTTCTTTAATAAGAGAACCTAGATAAATTAACTTTTTATTTTTAGATGGGTCTCTGAGTAGTGCTCATTTTTTAGTGGAGCCATTTAACTTTTCAAAATTCCCAGCAAATAATCCAATTTAGGCGTTCGTCAGACATCTGGTGAGATGAATTTAGAAAATCAGTGCGTGTGTTACCACTACATTCCACCAGAGGTCCTTATTTCACATGAACCCGAGCTCAACCGTTAACAGCATAAGTCCCTTAACAGCACCTCTCTTAACAGTCATTTCCGTAAGTGGTTTTATACCGCGTTCTCTCCTGTCGAAGTAGTTGACTATATGGAACTGCATTGTTGGGTGTAACTGTAAAAATAAAATTTTAAAAGAGATCATCTGCTTTGAAAATGACAAAATCTATTAACTTAATTAAGTTGACATTGCAGAGGGTTGTCAATGTCAGTGACCTTTTTTTGTTTTACAGGATGAAAAGACTATTAATAAAACAGCACTATAGACACCACCATAAACATGACTTTGTTAATTCCTGTAAAACCAACACAAAGAAGTGTTTCTGTGAGGATTCTAATTAGAACTCAAAACTGTATTGATCCATTTTATTATATATTTTATTTTTCAATGTTGTCATTTCTTTTCAAACACGCACACACACACATATTTTGATTCTCTAACTCGGAACACGAAACACAGGTCATTATTATAGTTTTTTTCCATATCTATATGTGACAATAAAAGAAATGCACAGAATTAAGAAGCACTTTCA
>JAOVYW010064326.1:0-17131 GCA_025775045.1 Hiodon tergisus
TGTGTGTGTGTGTGTGTGTGTGTGTGTGTGTGTGTGTGTGTGTGTGTGTGTGTGTGTGTGTGTGTGTGTGCGTGTGTCCTCCAAAGCTGTGGGGGTGGGAGGGAGATATTTTAGGCCAGCCGAGGAAACGTTCCACTGGACCTCTATTTATTTACCTTTGGGGCAGCATCAACACACTCCACGTCCGTCTGTGAATTTGGCATTTGGGTAAAATGGGAGGAAGATCTACGGGTCAGACAGGTAGGACACAGCAAAATGTGTTGCATTGCAATGTTTTCACATCAGGACAGGGTTTTTTTCTTCAGAAAGGATTGCAAAGTAATTATACGTGGATTGGCTAAAGAAATACACAGAACTGCTGGTTACTCACCACGTTAAAACAGCTAATACACAGGCCTTAAATTCCGCTGGAGCTGTCCGGAACGGAGCTCCAGTAAAGATTTCAAGAGTCTTTCCGCAACTTTGCGCCTATACACACCCCCTGAACAGGCTGCAATCAGTGTAGACCTTCATAGCCAAAACAGTTTCCATGACAGGCTATGACCTTAGGGAATAAAACGCAGCTGGTTGAAATATTAAACATGTTGTTTTGTCTCAAAACAACATACATTTCCTTCATTGCATGGAGCAGTAGCCTACTAAAACGTGTGCTCTCCTTTCATGTTTACAAATATTAAAATAATAATAATAATAATAACGAAAACAAACATTAACAACTGCCACTCTTAACGGTTTTTTGTTTTTACAATTATTTTATAAATAAATTACCAATGTTAACGTTAGCTAGCTAACTTACCATTTCTATTAGTTAACTATTTGATCATTTCTATTCATTGCTAGAGTAGTGTTAGCAAATGTTAATCTTTTTTTTTTGCTTTCTGCATTTGATGTTAGATCTCAGAGGTAAATAATAGAAGGGAAGACAAAAACATAAAAACCACATGACAAAGCTATTGAGCCTACTCAAGTAGCAGCTTTAAAAAGATATATATTATAAAGATATAAAGATTTATAAAGATATACATTATAAAGAGTTTATCTATATATATTTTTTGTGTGTGTGAGGAAAGAAACTATTATGAGAATTTATTGGCCATGTCCCTACAATAGTTTTCTTGTTATTTTAAATGTTTCCTTGATTGATCTCAAGTAAAATGGATCTGATATTCTTTTCGGCTCAGATACTCAGATGAATCATCGTGCCAACAATATTATTATGCACAGAAATTTTTCCTCCCTGATCACACCTGGAAAAGATAGGTTAATGATGATAGGTGGACACTTACCAGTATTAATGAATAGAGACCATGCCATCTGGATAAAGAGCTTTGCTTCTAAACATGATTCCCAAAACCATCAATCTGAATTAAAAAAAAATTATTATTATTTCATTAATTTTTTTGGTCATTGGTTCAATGTCTGGAGCGAAATCTTTCTTCTTGCGATGATCTGGATGGCATTATCTGTACGACTTCACGTTGACAGATAGCAGGAGAGGTAACGGTTTATTCAGCATATTTAAGTGTTTCTGTACTGTTACCTAATAAAATACCAAAAAATAAAATAATAATAAGATCAACAAAAACAAAACTCTTGAAAGTTAACTCTAGTATGTACCTTACTGTTCAATTCAAGTGTTACAAACTGAAAAAATAACTAAGAAATTTAAATGGAAAAGGGGGACTTTTGTCTATTGGACCCAGGTTCAACTACACTTCCCGTCCAAATCCTAAACCTTTCTTCCACTTAAGACTGAAAAAGTGTATATTTTAACGTTATGCTTGGCATTGGAATGTGAATGTTTTGAAATGCAAATTGTATTATACGTGGCAAAGGGAATGCCACAGCTGAAAATAATTTATCCTCCTCATGATGGACACCAAGCTTGCTCATGTCGGACCCTGGGCCATCACCGCTCAAGAAATGATCCCTGTACCCAGGCGTATCTCTGCTTAGATCTGTAAATCCGGGAGATTCTCACTGCTCAGGTGTGTCTGTTTCCACAGATAAAGGTCACTTTGATGCCTCCCGCCTGGTGGTACCAGTGCTGCTCATGTTGGGTTGGATTGTGGGGTGTGTGATCATCGTCTATCTGGTATTCACCTAGGTATGTATGCTACAATTCTAATGTCTGAGCCATAAAGAAGAAAAAATAACGTGTTCAAGCCTTATTTTAATGTGAATAAAAAACAGCTGCAAACCACCTGATTTTCAGTTACCATTTATTCTATTCTGGTAAAAATGACCCAAGTTATGTAACCCACTATTTCAGCTCAAGATTTCCTGGAGAAATTCAAGAAGAGGACCTTCATCTCGGTTACGGTTGCAGCCCTGTTCAACCCTAGGCTACAGATACAAAACTCACTGGCTTGTCCGCTGTTCTAGATTCCTGCCACTTCAACGCAGTGCAGGGATGACAAATATAATTTCATGAAACACTCTTTGTGTCTCTCTATTATTTGCTCACAAAAATGCAATCATGAGATACTAAGGATGCTATCATTCCGAAAAATCTATTTCTACAGAACTGAAGATGAGTTGAAGTTGTGCGTGTGAGTGTGTGTGTGCCTGTATGTTTACACATTGTCATCTAAGACAGCAGTTCTCAAAAATGATCAGGTAGCGGATCATTTAGTAGGTGGAGACTGCAGACCACCGTACCCCCCAAAATTGTTGACAAAATATAAAACTCATGTAGGTTACTTACATGGTAGTTAAATTAATATATTATCCACTGACCTAAGAAATAAACTGTATTAAGGTAAATACTTCTTGCTTCCAGATTTGAACTTCGCTTGCAGATGTCCATAACATTTCCAACCTGGGATAGAAAGATATGGTTGTAAAATAACATCTGATCGCTCAGGTAGTTGTACTTCATTAGTATCAATAAGCAATACATTTATAATAATTACTCCAAAACAGAAAATATATTATACTAGATCCTAGCAGACAAGCTGCAACCCATTCTCTGTGGGTTCTGCAAAGGTTACTCCTCTGGGAGTGAGCTTTGATCTCTCTCTTTGTGGTAAAATGAATCAAGCATTTCAAGACACCCCAGGGATGTTGCCTTGATTACATGAACTATTTATTTTGTTCCAATTATAGTTTAATGTGTTAAATAATGATTAAAAAAAACAACAACCATGTAGGCCTACCCTTGAAACACGACTTCAAGAGGCTGTGAAGTAAAAAGAAGCAGAAGAATTTAAACGACACTGAGGCTAATACCGTTTAAGAGCATTATGCACTTATTTTAAAGTATCCTCTTTAAAGTATCAGAGAGTGAGTGAGAAAGACAGCTAGAGAAGTGTCCTACAGGCCAGGCAAACAAGTGTTACCGTTAGAGGCTCCAGGAATAGCTCTGCTGTGTCACTATGAATGATTCCCATTGTAGTTCGTAACAAGATTACTGATGTTCTGTCTGGATACCAGATTTCCCCATACCCTCGCTTCATCTCCCGGCCTGTTATTTAGACGACTTCAGCAATAAGACACAAACTCAACGTTCACTTCACCCTAGCCATAAATTGATATTACCAGCTCCCATTTAGAACAATATTTAAAATATTTAAATGTATCCTGCCTAATTTGAATGCTTAACATATCGAACATATATAGAGCCAGATCTTGGAGGCAGCGGGAACTCAATGTGTTTAAACTGACCACAGCTAGCGTACTAAGACAGACAAACATCATAAATGTTATACAGTGTTAAGGATGTTAGCCCTCTATATAAACCCAAGCACATTGCTAAATAAATAATGACCATATAAATACGTATATGGAGGATCCATTTAAGACGTATTGAGTAGGCTACTGAATTATAATGCAATAGATTTTCTTCCTCTGAAATTAAAGAAGAAGCACACAGAAAATAAAAATGGAATGTAGCACATTACAGTTGGTGAAAGAGCCAGCCAGGGAATCCTTTTTAAAGTCTTATGTTTTGGCACACTACCTGCTCTGATAAACAGATCCAGCTCAAATGGTCTTATCTTACAAATCTTATCTACAATATCTTACAAAGGTCAAACATCCACAGAAAGAAATGGCTGAACTATTGGAAATGTCTCAGACTTATCCTGATATGAGACACAGTCAGTTAAGCGTATTAAAAAAAACGTATTCAGTCGTTTATTTACTCAAATATTTACTCATTTCAGTCGTGTTTAGATATGTAAAGGCCTGTTGCTCATATTAACCAAGCGTAGTTTATTTTGTTTATTAATTCAATCCAGTCTCTTTCACGCCAGTACAAAATCCCTGTCTGTTTCCTTTACCTCCCTGCAGAGGTATCTTCTAGCCTTACTCTGGCATTGCAAATCAGGTCACTGCATGTCACAGCCAAACAAGGCAACATCAGTTTAGGCACAGCAGAACCATAGTGCCAGCACGTGAACAGCACTTGCCTCTTAATAAAACTAGCTTGGCATTGCCAGTTTTCATACCGCCACGACGTTGTAAATATGAACGTATTGCGAAACTCTGGCCAATTAAGACAGGAACTATAAAGCTTAATTTAAACCAAAAATGTTGTGAACCTTATTTGATGATGTAGTCCTTAAGCCATTTAAGAGATACAATATGTTGGTCCACATGACGGCATTACAACCAGATGCGTGTTATTACGTCTTTATGTATAGTTAGACTCCTTTGTGCGTTTTAAAAGCTTTTTCCAAAGCACAAATATATGTCGATTTTAAAATGTGGCAAAAGTAGCGTGACGTCAATTCACCAGCATGAAAATGTTCAAGAGTCAGTCATCTTTCAGACACTCGTTAAGTAGTTGTTGGATGGTTTGAGGTAAACCATGTCCGGGTTTGGGATCCGGCCGGGGATCGCACCTGGCCACTCAACACATGTGGGGGGTGAGCTGGGAAAGTTATTAGGGGAGAAAATCCTGTTTCCCCTGGTTAGCTGTGTATGGATTCTCTAAACATTTTCTCACAAAATTTCATTTAAAGTGACATTTTGTCTTTAACGATGCGTAGTTAATGACCATCCCACACACAACTTTAAAAGATGTAACCCAGCGTTTAGCCTATCTATTCTTAATTACTGGAAATAATTCAAATTGTGTACGAAACCAGTGGCATAGAACTCTTAATTTTGCTTTACGGTGCAAAAAAAGTTTTGTTTTTTTCACTGGCAATTCTACTAGTGCTCAAGTAGCCTCCACCTTCGCACATTTTTGCAAAGTGCAAACATTTTAATATAAGTCTCATACCTGCAATGAATATCCTTTGTAGAAAAAACTGTAGGCGATATTTGTCACGGCCACAAGGTGTCATCATATAGTTCCATTGTGGTCAGGATGATTTAGGAGGTTTGCTGGATTAACTGGAGTGCAGCAAGGAACTGAAATTAATCAGATCATATCAATATTAATGCAATATGCCATTGCATTAAACTGGGACCTGCTGTGGTGTATTATTGATACATTCACCCATTTTCGCCCAGGTTTTATCTCTGTTGATTTAGTTCTTTAAACGTAAGGATGTACACTTGGGAGACCAGTGTAAATCTATAGTGCTATGGAATTAATTTGTTACAAACTGAGTACAAACAGACCAAATGATCTCTTTGAGGTTTTTAGGGTCATTGAGCAAATGATTTAGTGTATTTTAAGTGGGTTGCTGATGGAGTCCGTACCTGCTAAATTACTTTTGTTAAAGCTGAGCTGTGGATTTGTAGAAACATTTTTTACATAGCTTGAAAATTTCAGGTTGCAGGATATCCCAGGTATGCAAGGGTGCATACCACTGGACTGTGACACCAGGGTCATGTGGAGGTCAGATCATGTCCTTGTGAACATCAAAGGTGTTCACAAAACAAAAACAATAAGATGTAGAAGAGTATTCTGGGAATTAAGCCTAGTACATCAATTTAATTTCACTCAACACATTTTATTTATAATAATAAATACAAAATTAAACGTACCTCCGTAGCATTTGTCTGGTCCTTCTGAAATTGCATGATGTAAAGGTCACTCTAGTCACTCTGTCAATGTGACACCAAGTTAAGCACTTGCCCTCCCTCTCACTCTTTTTTCTCTTCTATTTTGATCTAATTTGTTCTTTTTCTCTCGTTCTTTGTGTGCTGTATCAGTTTGTCTCTGCTTTCTTGTTTACTGTGCCCCCCCTCTCTCTACCCTTCCCGTTCCATTGATAATAATTTAACAATATAGCTTTAATTTATTCAGAATGATACAGTATTCACTTGAATTGTGCAATCAACAATCAGAATGTTAGCGTGGATTTCCTCTCAAATGGATCAAAGACTTCATTTCCAGTTAGCTGGATTATTTAGTGCGGTTGCATCTGTCTGTCTCCTGTCCTGCAATGAACTGGACCCAAAATAAAGGCAGGTGAATATGTCAAGAAAGTGCTTGAAAAGCCAAAGGAAGACAGATCTGGACTGAGCGAAAACATTTAACTGTGTCTTACTAAACACACCTTAACCGGATCTAACTATCCATCAGCAACAATGAGATATGATGATAACAATGAAGAAGACACTTTTTTTGGATCAAAAAAATTATATATATATATATATATATTTGGGTAATTTTTTTTTTTTTTAATGCTCTCACAGCAGGCGTGAGAAGGAAAAAGTCCCGCCCGCCATGCTAAATGTGAGTCTTCTGTTTATCGCTATAGACATTACAGCTGTGAGCTTGTAAAATGAAGCAGAGATACATACAGGGCCCTCGTGTGCATGCACAGCTAATGTTTTGCCTATATTTCAGTGCAGGGCCTTACTGTGCCCTGTGCAGAAGGTGTTGAGTGCTGACCAGGGTAACGCAGAACCATGGTTCAGATTTCAACCCTCACTGCTAGCTGTCACTTAAGTGCCAACAAATGTGCTTTTAATCAGGTGGGAGGCAGAGTGGGGTATATTTAATACGCCCCAAGGGTAGCAATAAATATAGCAGGAAAGATACGCTGTGCGAAAGGGATGAGGTTGGCAACTAACCCTGTCAAATGCAACATTGCCAAACTGTTCCCCCAAAGTCATGTGTTAAGTCCACCGTTGCAAACCCAACGTCCTAACCTCCAAACACCCCTTTATGACATGACAGCTGCCAAATGTAGTATAATGGTTTGTTACTTGCACAAAGCATTTGTTTTCAGTGTGTGCATGTTTGTAATCCCAAGGTCTCACAGGGTTTGTCAGCTTGCCAAAGACAATGAAAATGAAGAAAGAAGACCAGCAACGCTGGTAATACTTATCTGTCAGTCTGTTTCTATGATATTTTAAGTGCAACAGAATATGGTGGGAGTAACTCAGACAAAAACACCTTCCTGTTTGAAATTTATTAAACAAAATTTTCCTTGAAGATAACTATTACAAAGTATCCAAATGCATGAGGTATTTCTGTCTGTTCATCTACCAATGATCCTTTAGATCAAAAGTGAAGCTTACTGGTGGCTGGATTATTGAGTGTAAATTAAAATTTAATTAAAATAACGCTTCTTAACAGAGTGGAAAACAGCCTGACTTTCTTTTTGGAAACAGAATCGTTTGTTTAATGGTACGTAACTTCCTTTCAAAGAACCAAATTTCCCATATAAAGAAAACTGGAATAAAAATATACATCTTACAAAGTTTAAAAGTACAGTAAGTAGCAAACATTTTCTTCTAACAACATCGAAGTTAGTCTTTATAATAAAAAATGATTTAAAAAAAACTTTTGATTCTCTTGTGTATGGGGTTGATTTAATTGAGTTAGCATCTTGAAAATTGGAAAAAAATACAAAAATGTTGCATGGACGGTGAAATTTGAAATCTTTGGCGTAAAAATCACGTTTAACTGCTTTCGTTTGCCTTGCTACCTCCTTCTGAGGGGTAAACTCATATGGCTTCCAAGTTTGTTTTTGGACAGAGAAAGGTGCATCCACCATCCATGCACACACTGGCGGCAAACGAGGCAAGCCCCACCCTGTCGGTTACATCATTTTCAACCATGGGTAAGTAGCGTGGTGAAATTTTCGTCTTAAAACACGAGAACATCATTGAATGAGGGAATCTCTTTCCTGTTTCAATGATGTGATATCCTTTTTAAATACTCCAGATCTGTTGAAAGTGGGAGAGATAGGACAGGAAAGCAAGAATACTTTCCATTTAGTTAAATAAAGATATATTTGAGTTATACAAATGATATATAGTCGTGAATTACATTTTAAATTAACTGTAAAAACACACAAAAATGTATGCCTTATTTTAGTTTGTGCATTTTATTAAAAATAAATTTTGATTTATAAATATATAAGTAAAATAAGTAAAGTAACCCTTCACCGTGTATTTATTGTGGATAATATAGTCATATTCTGGCCAATATATATTTGTTTGTTTTTTTGTTTTTCTAACAAACGGTATAACAAACTTTAACATTTTATATAAACCTAGAGACTTGTGTATGCACAATAATTAATTTGGATTCTATAAATCTATTCCTGGGGGTTCAAACTTCTCTTGCAGGACAATAATTATTTGTGAGTGTGTTGATTTTAATCACCAAATTACCAGCGAATTCATTTATTTTACGATCAAATAAGATTTAAGTTCCTCACCGATTATTAAGAACATTTGTTAAATTTAAGAAAAGGATTTGCAACATAACACTTATTGGGGGACATGGCAAGAGCTATATGGCAAATTAACTAAACATTTGGGGACTTCAAAGAACACCAGTCTCCATGTATTTATATTATGGTCCTCCAGAAAGAGAGTGTGAAAGCCCTAGTCTACCCTGTGAAGGATTGTGGGAAATTGCCATCCCTGCCATAGTGATCTAATAGTCCTTGGAAAGGTGGGATTCTTCCCCCTGGCATATGTCTCCGCACGTTCCTCACCAAACTCGACAGATCTTCGGAGGCTTCATGTAGGTGCTTTTGGGGCAGTGAAATGCTTTGGCAAATTCTGGGAAGTTCTGTAGTGACCCCAGTACTCTGTGGAGAGACGTAAATAAAGTCTTTTAGAAGTGTTGTCAAAATAGTCCGTATATAAAATTGTATTTTCCCACAGCGTTAAACTAAATCGAGTCACGCAAAAATACACAGTGTATATATATATCAAATTTAAATTAAATCTTCAAATATCAAGTTCCAAGATTAAAATGAATATTCAGTATTTACAGTTTTGATATTTGAGAGTGCAAAATAAATCTAAAATCTTTAATTCCCAAATATTTACAGATTTGAATGCATGACAAAAAGCTGATTGAAACTGAACGATAATGTCACCTGAACTTCCCTGGACTGTGTACATCAGTTTTGATAGAGTTGACAGCATGCTCAGGCCTGTGAGTTCCACACCACACCTGAGAAAGGCCATGACAAAGATGGATATCCGTTTGTCTGTCTGGACACCTGCAGAATTTCTTATTTTCACTAGCGTGGGAAATATAACTGTTTGTTCTGCCCACGGTGTCTCTTTAGCTCGCCCCTCCCCCCCAACTTTCTCTTTCTTTATTCACGCATCCACCCTCCAAGCATCTAATTGTATCCCTCACATTGTGTTCCATTGTTTGCACCCAACCCTCTAACACTCTCCTGTGACCTCTTACCTGTGCAAAATTCAAGAAGAACAGCTGCTGGTGGTTGAGGTCGATCCCTGGCAGAGAAGCCTCCTCCCCATGTCTTTTCACATAGTTCAGGTAGGCCTGGAAAGTCAAACAACACTCCAGTTTTGCTGCCACTGCTGTCTCAGAATCTACCCTGAGGCATCCGTGTGGAGGAGATGGACATTGAAACAGAATTACTCCGGGGGGGCGCAGTGAACTCCCATGGAATCACACTTTGTGGTTCACAGAATCTGTCAAGTCTTAACATTAGGGGTCACACACTGAGGCCCCCCGTGTTCAGAATCTAGCCCTGTCTCTGGAGTGCTACAGCCCTAAACATTTTATAAGCCTCTGTGAACTTTCACTCACTAATCCCCAAAAACATATGGGATGGCCCTGTTAAATCTGGATGCCGCACTTTCAAATTAAGCTGGAATCAAACTCTTAAAAGTTTTTTTTCCCATTAAACTTTTAAGTACTTTAAGTACTATCATTCTGTATCCCACATGTTCTGTCATTACTTTAGCAAAATGGAAACATGAGGAAGGGGTAGCACACTTAATCAACATTATATGATTTATTTATGTTCATGGTAGTATAAAAATAATATAAAACTGAATAGGCCTACTTGATTTTCTTCAGCCAAGTTAAAGTCAGCCTAATTGAAAACAATCTTTATTATAATTCCAAATGCATCGCACATGATTATTAGAATAATTTCATAAGGTAGTTATAAATAAGGATCATAAATGATTTGCTAAGTAGATGCTCTTATCCAGAGCCACTTATAGCTTACAGATAGCTTTACATCTGTACATCTGGAAAATTATTAAAACAATTCAGGGTAAGTACCTTGTATGCCAGCAGCACAGGAGTTTAAAGCCACAAACCTTTGCTCACAGATTTAATTCCTCAAACGCTTGGGCACACAGCTGGCTCTAATGGCTGCTAAATTGCCTTGAAGATAAGATTAAAATCCAGTATCCACTGTGGCACCAGTAGCCAATAGCCAACGCTATGGTGCTGCTGGAAATACTGTGTCCTGAAGAGGCATCCACTGAGGACTCTGTGTGTGTCGGCTATTAAACCCATCTCTCTCATTACACTTTAACTACGGAAATCAGTCAAATCACCATCATTTGAGCTGGTAATTTTAGTAATCATGGTCCTCAAGCACATTGAATGAGCAATCAAGAAATTGGCTGGAACAAATTACATTTGCAAAAAAACTACTTCACCATGTACAGATGTCACATTCAACATAAAAAGATTTTTTTTTTTTTTATCTTCAATAACATGTTCCTGGAACCCTTTTCTCTGTTAGAAAGAACACATAAAGCAGCAACAGCAGACACTGAGACATTCTGTCCTTACTTGATATGATTGTCGTATGCCTCCGTTGTCAGCAATGTTCTCTCCTAACGTATTATTCCCACTGAGCTGGTCACACAAGGGTTGGGAAGAGAGAGGACAAAAGCTGTAATTTGGCCCTTTCTTCGTATCACTGAATATCGCATCGTATTTCAGGAAAACTATTAACAGAGCCGCTGGGGACACTTTCCTCTGGGGAGAGTGAAACATTGTTCAGGAAGACAGACCAACAAAGGCGTGATATGACACTGCGACATGCAGAAGGGCCACATTTTGTTCGAATTCAGTTTGGGAGAGGATGAAGCTGTTGGCAAGATTGTGGGATTAGGTGTCTTAGAATGCTTATCATGGTCGTCGCTGGGATGTGAAAAAATTCGGGGCTCAGCACAAGCTCCGCAATTTTGATAATAATAAAAAACGCAAACAACAACATGTCGATAGAATATTCACAGATGCTGTCTTGTTTTATAATACTCTATCCTCTGCAAACACAACATATCTGATACTTGAACAGTTTTTTTTTTAAACGTGTGAATAATAACTGTATGTTACCTGTGATGTTTGCAAT
This sequence comes from Hiodon tergisus, assembly GCA_025775045.1. NCBI lineage: Eukaryota > Metazoa > Chordata > Actinopteri > Hiodontiformes > Hiodontidae > Hiodon > Hiodon tergisus. Next base: position 11,508 of record JAOVYW010064326.1, read on the forward strand.
AGAATGTTTTTACACGACATACTAATTACTAAACTGAGCCAAAGTCAGCAGGCTTTAATTAAGTTCCGTACATCCGTTTACAAAATATATTTTTGATAAGGCTTGAGCAGAGATTGTCGAATGTTATGTCCTGTCCTGTAGACTTAGTGACGTGACTGGCTTGTGTCAGCCAGTCTCATTCTACGAATCAGCACCAGGTTTGCCACCGTTTATTTGTGTTTTTCAAATCTTTACGTTGCTTTATTTTTAAAGGGAACTGGGTATCACACGTGCTTTTAAAGCCAATGTTTTGCACCGTCTGTATGCTTGTAATCCGACTAGGTTCCGCAAACGAACTAGCATGCGATGGTGTGCCAGTAAAACTTTGCCACTGTTTGCGTTTTTCCAGTTTACATTGTTATGGCTTTAGTCTTAAAATTTAGTAAGTGTCATGCCTGCCTTATAAGTACACAATGTGTCCGAACGCCGCCTATTTTGCGATGTTTTTATGTGTGTAGTAAAACTGGGTTGTAAAGAAGTGGAAAGTGGTGAGTCTCAGCGCAGTTAGTGTGTTTACTATTTGGCGCGCTGCTTTCTTCATTAAAGAATAAAACGTAATAACAAATGTATTATTCAATCTTTAAATGATAATATTAAGCGATTTACGGTTTGATCAGTAATCTGAATGCACATGAATGTAAAAAGTTACAAAACAACCTTTAACGAAAAAATTAAATAATCTATGTAACAACTATGTATGTTAGTCAATTTAACCAAATTTGGTTTTCTGCATGTGGCAGAAAAATTAGATTAATCCACAAAGACCCCGAATGCTTATACCCCCACAAGACACAGACGTAATAGATTGTTTCTAGATTAGTGGACATAGCATTGTCTTGTTGATCTTAGTAGACCAGAATAAGTGATGAATTTTTTTTTAAACTGATTTAATGACAAATTTTAAATTTGAGTTTAAAAAAAAAAACCAAAATCGACTTATTTCAAATACCTAATATGAATGTGTAGGCAAAGACGAATTTGTCTCTAAATAAGTGAAATATAATTAAAGTGTGGTTTTAAATTTAGCGACCGTGCTCAGGACGTTTTATTTTTAATAAAGAAAAATAACGCAGCGCGCCACACAGATAAGCAGTAGAAAAACATACTTGTAGTTCGCATTGGAGTTTTACTGACATACCACACAGCATGTCATTCATTAGTGGAACCTAGCCCGATCACTAGCGCACATCCGGAGAAATATTCCAAAAAATACAAAACGTAAGGTTTTGGGGGCACGCATGATATTTAGTTAACTTTAAGGACAAAGGCAAACCATGTAAAAAGCGGGGAAAAACACAAGCATTAGCAAAGCATACTAGCAGGAATTTAAATTTTTCCTGAAATCCCACCTAAGCTCGTCTCATGCTTCTTCGCTTTGCATTGGCGTTTTACTCAAATGTTTCACTATGGTGTCAGTTGTTACTGCCACAGGTCATTTAAATGCCAGTTCTTTCTGGCACATGCCAGTGATGTCACAAAGTCCACAGGACAGGGCACCCTTATTGTAATGCTAGTTAGTTCAGTGGTAATTATAATTACCTATAATGGTTAACAACTATCTTGTTAATTACATTGTTAGTTAGAACTAGTAAAACCCTATCCACCCAAATTGGCCAGCAAGCAAGCCAGAGTAATGAGCATGTACCCTTTTCTATAACTATAGCCCTCCTCTCATTTCAGTGTCAATTCTGGTAAAGGAAAATTAGGGAAAACTAACCACCCTAGCCTGGATGAAAAGGAATGTTACATTTTATTGTATTTTAATGAGTTGCTCCCTGAGTTTTATGCTACCAATGAGTTTGTGACATTCCTATTTGCCACTGTCTTTAAAAAAATGTTTATAGTCTGGCGCTGTGCAATATTACCGATTCATATGTTATTGGTTTGCCATCAAAAGACCCAGGGTTTAAAAGAAAGAAAGATTTGGAGCCAACGCCCCATCCTGATGCTAACAACGCCACTTATGTTTATCACACAACGAAGACAAGATTACATGTCAATCTTACATGTTGACCATTCGCCAGATCCCAGGAAAAGTTGCCATACTGGTGAACCATGCATTTAGAAAGCTCCTGGAACTTCTGAGTTGAGCCAGGAGTCCACCAGTCCTTCAGATCACCGTCCTTGTCAAAGTTTCTCCCTGTCCAGAGAAAAAAACCCAGTTTAGCTTGAATAACTGATTTTATTTATCGATCTACAACAGTCCAGAATCATTGTTGGCATGTTTGAATGTTCTGCAAAGGAAGGTTCTGCCATAATCAGTAATTACTACGCCAATTGCATTTATTTAAACCCTTTACTAACATTAATAAGATAAGATAGACAGCATGTTGGAGGGGAGTTAGGGTTATAATATCTATGAAAGGTAATGTTTTTTTGGGGGTGGGGGATTTAAGGCAGAATTATTTAGTTTGCAGTCATTTTTTATTTAAATGTGTAGTGAGCCTCTGGCAACTCTGGCCTTTATAAACCGGATCAGTGCTTTTCCTTAAATCACTAAATGTTTTTCTTTCCTGTTTATACTGCTGATTAAATACTTCGGCAAATGAATCAGATTGTAGGTTCTCAACTTGGCAATTTTCATTTTGGCACCAGAACAAACTTATCTTTGGATTCTTACCGTTGTCGTCAAATCCATGAGTGATTTCATGGCCAATGACCATTCCGATGCCACCGTAGTTGAGAGACTTTGTTTGACCTTTGCCAAAGAAGGGGGGCTGGAGAATGCCAGCAGGGAACACTGCAAGGGGGAAAGCCACAGATGTTTCCAGCCATTTAAACCCCAAAACTCGCAACGGCACCCTCAGATGTCAATAAACCATAAAACGGAGTTCTGAGCTGAATATGGGCATGCCCCCTTCCAAGGTGTGTTAGATGGCTCCATCACTTTCCCGGTTCATGCAGGCTGTGTGAACCGCCCTGAATTACTTTTTTTTTACATAGTCAGGAGGCCTAGTTGTGTTGCAAACATTCATGTTTTTTCTTTTTAAAATAATGCAAGAACGGCTAACGTCATTCCATTACCTATTTGGTTTCTGCTGGGGGAGTAGAAGGCATTCACAACAGCAGCTCCTGTGATCCACCTTGTGTTAGCAACAAAAATATCTAGAATAAATATCAGGGTTTAATTCTAATTATCTGTCATTTGAATCATTTGGCCTTCCACCAGTGCAGACACACCAATGATCACAGTCAGTGTGTACAAGGGAGACCTACTCTTCTTTATTGACTTTCATTCTGAGCTTCTTTAATCGCTTCTTCTGAAGAAACTCCAGATTCATCAGGATGTTCTCAAAATACTCGTCTGCATTGTAGCTCAACTGAAACAAAAGAGACAGATCAAAAGAAGAATGTCTGGTTATTTATGTCCCTGAAAGACCACATGTTTCTTAAGAAGGGGGGTCATAAAACTAAAATAAGTAAGAGTGGTAGGCGTGGGGACTTAAAGCTTATGTATAGAGCCCAGCTGTGCTGACCTCTGACTTTCTTTCTGTGTGGAACGTGGGGTGCAAAGTTATGGCTATAGTTTTTAGGCCCTCTAAGTCCACCAATGCTGAAACAAGCTGCATAGACTCGCAATGCTGTCCTACACACAGATACACCTAATATATCCTGAAATGGTTCCACTAAAAAAACGACAGCTGAATGCGTGAAAGGTTTGGACTGTGTTGGAAAGGATCCAAACTAGAACTTCTAATCAAATTAAAATCTAATGCTTTCAGTCTATGATACGATGAAAAACAAAGTTGCCTTGCATATTTACTTTGTCTGTATGTAGCATTTATATATTATATTTGATATTTTTTAATGTGGTAATCCTCTGTATTTGCTTTGAGTTGACACGACTCCCCTGAGGTTTAAACTCACGTCCTTGTATTCTTTGTGCAGGTAGTCATCATTCATAATGTTCTCTGAGTAGCCGATCCTCTCGCGAATGGCTCTCGCCTGCGTTTGAATGTACAGAAGGACGTTTCTGCAGTGCAGTGTAATACAGTAGATGTGATATAACAAAACGTTGCATTGTTAAAACAGTACCGTTACCACAGCGCTCCATCCCAGAGGAGGAAGAACTCACCTTCTCTTCCGCTGCCCTTTTGGTTTCTTCATCCATCCACGGCAGGTCGTCAAGATTCTTCACAAAGACCTCCCTTATCGCAAAAATCATTTCATCCATCTGGGGAAGATAAAATCCCTCACTTTCACTCATCATCAGAGGTCTGTTTTAACTTTCTTTTCCATAACTAATGATACGCATGTATCTCACTGAAGCTCTTATTAGACATCGATTATCTGAATATGAATAATGTAAGCCCCGGACCTATTCCATTATTTAAATCATGAGCACAGAAACCTATTAGAGAATTGAAAAGTCCTGACCCACCTTTATGAATAGTCTGTTACTTATTACTATTGCTATGTTTTGTTCATTATCAAGTTCATATAAAGGTTTACAGCTGACAGATGACAAGTACTTTCCAATGATGAATTCCAGGGTGACAAATAAAACCTACTCTCATTAAAGCATTTTTGAAGTCTTGTATTTAAGGTTTGATAAGTGATTTGCAACCTTGCGACCTATAGTTTTTCCGCAGTTTCCGCCCTGTGAAATTATATCAGTTGATCACTTTGTTTTAAGTAGATTTTTTATTTTCTATACATTAAAATGCTATCCCTATAAATAATAATAATAATAATAATAATAATAATATGTAATAAGTATGAGGTGCATAGGCTAGTAGTGACACTCATGAGCCAATGACACTCACACATTTGACTGTTCATGTAATGAAGGGCACTTCCCAGTAATATTCCCTAGTATTAAAAAGGCCTAGAAGTATAAAGTTAGTGCATGGAGTAATTTTAATAACGAAAGTTTGAGAAAAGGTGCAACCGCTGTTGTTATCCGCATTGAGGTTCTTTGGTGGACAAGACTGTTTAGGCTACGGCCTATCAGTTCCCACGGTCGCGCCCAGCATGTGCAACCAGTCTCTCACGTATCTCACGGGTTGAACAAATTTTATGCGTGTAGAGGTTATGCAAGGCCTGTTGTATGATATATGGGGGGAGAAGGATTATGATGGCAGACTCCATTTTGACCCTGTAATGGTTTGGTTGTCTCCAGGTGCTCGTAATAAAGTCTGTGGACCGCAGCTTTGTCTCTGTGCCTGATTGCTGCTGCAACTTCCTGACTCCAGAAAAATTCCAAACAATACACGTACACACAGACACACAAAGGCCTCTGTGCACAGGTCCTGGCACGGCTTACCATCTCTTTGCTCTCCCCAGAAAAGGCCTCCTCCACGTACAACCGGCCCACTGCGTTCTCCATGTTGACGTTGACGTAGTTTGCACACTGGCGCCACACTGCTGCTTCAGATGTGGTGCCGTAGATGGCCTTTAGGAGAGAGTTGCATCCGCCAAGGACCATGTCACACGGGGTGGTGCACGTGACAATCAGAACAAAACCGTTTTTATAAAATAAAAATCTACAGAATCGACTGTTTAAACCCTTGTTTAACCATGTTGAACCATACACTATAGAAAATTAATGAAGAAGTGCCCGTGCTGGAGACTGCAAGCAATGT
>JAOVYW010064337.1:0-21753 GCA_025775045.1 Hiodon tergisus
TATAAAAAATATAAAAGGTTAACCGATAGGATATAAATAATTCTACCTGGATATCACGACATATTGTCACGGCAAATTTACATATTTTGTAAAAATCGCATTAATATAATCGACACGAGAAATAATTAAAAGGTATACAACAATAATAACTGTTTTGTTAATCGTAAAAATGAAAGTCACTGACTGAAGTGACGCTGAAAAAGGGAGTCTTCTAGTCTGCCGCCGTTATATAACAACCGTGCCATCGTTAATAACAAAAGATCGAGGTGAATTGAGGGCATCATTCCGGCAGCCTTGGTGCGTACTCCCAATGGCGGGGGCTAGACAGGAGAACGTAATATAAAGCGGCTTTCGCAAGAGACAACGCAAAACACAACACTCGTGGCTTCGGTATCTTCAGCGGTTGTGATTTTTAAATCGTAGAGGTATTACGCCACAATGTAGATACCTATAGCCATGCGGTTTAGAGCACGCACGATAGGACGTATAAATAGGTACTGTAGTGCTCAAGTAACTAATCCGATGCAATACACACAGGCACGTAGACGCGCATGCACACTTACATTTACACACGAAGGCCGTGTGCCTGACAATGTATGCGGAATTAACCTCAACGTCGCCCTTTCAAACATTTGTTCATGGAATTACATTAAACCCCAACCTATTAATTCATAACTCTATTCTCCATTCCTAAACAAAATGTTTAAATCTCACAAATGTGTCGCCTTCAACTCAATATGTGGATAATAATTTGTCTCACTCGGTCTTGATATGTATGCTTATCGCGATGGTTTTCATTGTAATTTAGTTCCATTTGTTCGACTAACTTCATAAAATGCATTAATCAATTATGAGATTAACACATTACGTGAAAAAAAAGAATTCCACCGGGGGGCGGTGTCGTCAACCTCTGATTTTCGCGCGTGGTTTGAACCGTTTTAAAAATTGAATTTATTAATTTCACTTTTCCCTATCGACTTTTCCGTATCATTAATGGTTAATTAATTCGTGAAACCGATTTGGTAGTCCCATGAAAGAGTTGCAATATTTTCAATTGTAGGAGATAAAAACTAATAACAATTGATTTACAATTTCACTCTTCAGTTGACTGTTTTGTTCTTCTATTTGGATTTAAATAAAAGGCCTACACCAACTATGACCAAGATAGTTTTGTTATGTTTAGATGAATACCTTTTTTATTATTTGTCTGTGTGTGTCTAGAGGTAATAAGGACGTAATTTTCTGTGTTATATCTCATTTTTCACAGAACAATGTGCCTACAAGTGAACACATTAATATTTATTTGCTCATGGGTATTTAAATTTAAAAAAAATAATATAATCACAACTATTTTCTCTGTTATTTAGTTCTGTTTTAGCATATTAGATGAAAAAAATTGTTTATTGGTCTTCCATGAATATCATATCAAGATTACAAAAAACTATTAATCTGCTCGTTCAACAGGGATACTATGTAATTTATTTTATTTGTCGTATGGTTGGCTTTAAAAATAAATGCTATTTTCGAATGTGTGCTAGACTGTCTAGTGGCTTTTGCAATCACATTTCATTATTTTGTTCCTCTAGGAAAATATGACTTCCGTTATTCTGGTCTATAGCCTATATATATACCACTAGTTTTACGTTTTACTTGGCTACGTAGTATGCTGCATATAAAAATAATCAGGTTTATGCTTACGGCCAGCTCCTAACTGTAACGTTACAGTTTGTATTATTGTCCACACATATCCCTTGAAACACCCTGTTTAGTTCGGTTGCACTTGCTTTAATAGTAAATGTTTGTTTTAAATGTTCTTTTGGTTATATTTCCATCATGCAAATAGAAATATGTTAAATCATTCAATCCGAATCTTTCCATCGTCTTTAAAACACAATAACGATTGTCTTTTCAAATTAAAAATGGAAAACAATTACTTTCTATGATTTCTCCACCTTTAATTAATGTGCATTGTTGTGTTTGGTTTGCTAAACAGCGGGAGGATAATTTTTGTTTTTGAGAAATCCAAATATAAGATTGTATCTTAATTCAAATATGCCAGTGTTTTACGTTGTGAATTGTGTTTAAAATGGCGTTGGTCCTTACTTCGTTTTTATTATCTGGAAAGGGTGTTGTTTGTTGCATTTATAAAATCGTCTGAAATTCTCATTTGGGAACAGAAGGGTTAATGCGGGGTAAAGACTACTCGAGACTTGGGGGTCTACGTCAGCAGCGGGATAAAGCAGGCGCAGGACGTTGGGCACACTTCACACAGACAGACAGGCAGGCATAGTAGAAATCGAAACATAATGACTGTCCCCGCCCCTTCCAAATAATAATAATAATTACAAAAACGTTTGCAGTGGTTCTTTTCTCCAGAAACATCGCTGAGCCGGGGGAAGAAATGAATAGTGCGGCCCCGTTGTAAAGCGAAATCGACCAGCCGCCAAATGTTCTATAACATTAATGAATCAGAATTTGTTTATTGTTACCGCCAGTGTGGAAGATGGCAGCGAACATGTACAGGGTAGGAGGTGGGTAAGTTTGGAAGCTTGATCATTTCAATCCATCAAGACATTTCACTTTCACGGTGGCAACGTCGAGCGCTGTCTGTCAAGAAACAAGAAAAACAAAACTTGGTCATGCTCCGAAAAAGAAATACCCACACTCTTCAAATCCACAGAAAGTTCGACATAGCCTCTTTGATGGAGTGCTGTCGTTTGCATTGTGATGTGACATGTTAGCATATGTTAATATGACTAAATTTCTAAATCTCTGTCTGGCTATGGCTCGTGGTAGTTAAGAGCGATCTTTTATTGTCGAATTGATTTTGTAAATGTATATTGACGAAAACCACGCTTTAGTATTGCGGCATCACAATTATAATCCAGTAATATTCATGATTTTTAATGTTTATATTTCCCTATCAGCCCATTTTAGTTAGGTTGTTTGTTTTTACCATGTAATTGGGGGGAAACATACGTACGACTTGACTATGAAGCAACAGACCGTTATAGTGAAAACACTCCATTTAGCATTTTGAAAAGGTGAGCGTTGATGCAATATTGTACCTGTAATGGTATGCAAGTCATAGCAATACTGGGTACTAGGGTTGGACTAGTACATCAGACGTATTGAAATGCGAGGTACGCGTCTTTACTCTCATCTAATGGATTCTGCGACTATTTTTGTCCTGATTATTAAGTGGAAAATAATTATCATAACGAAGACCATTATAATACGCAATGCACGTTGTATTTTTTTGTACACTATAATTTAAGTCCTTCTTTTAAAATCTATTGTTAACAGTATAAATCCAGTATTAGGAGCTTTGACTGTATTGCTCCTGCCAACAATGTTGCAAGTTAAAGCATGATCAGCTGTCCTTGGCCTGCTACAAAATATTATGTTTCTGGCTTTGCATTCATGTTTGTTTTGTTTGACTATTACTCAGTAATTAATGTCCACATTCCCATAGAGAAAAACTTTTATTTTTTGTATTTAATCAATGGTTAACATTTGTATCCTTTTCTGCCTTTTAGCAACAGACGCCCACACACATGCATATTAATAAGGGTATGGAGAGCGTATTAGAAGCAGTGCAAACTAACAGAGTGACTAAAGGGAGTGATAGTTGAGGGCTTTTGTTAAAAAAAACTATAACACACTGAACCATAGCTGGTTGCTCACATTGAGGTCTAAGAAACAGGGGTGTTAGGCATGTTTCATACAGCACAACAAAGCAAACATTTTATAACCCCTGGTGCCTAGTGCAGTATAATGATCACACTGTTCATGTCCTTAAGTTAAACAGAACAGACAACTTTTTCAGCAGTAAAGAAAAGTTTTAAGTACTTGGACGTTGCTGTTTAGCCCCTGGCAAAGCAGTAACCCATGGGGATATCCCATTTATGACTGACACCAAGGCAAAAAGTTGCAAGCAAAACCCAAACGCATTGCCAGCGAAGAGTAAAATATATTTTATAATGAGGTGAAGATAAATCATCAAGAGAAAGCATGGTGTTTAAGCACCATCAAACTGGGAGAGCAATGAGGTCATTTTTTGAGTGGTGCTGTGTTTGTGGAGGGGAAAAAAACACAGTTTGTGTAAGCATTTGGAGCTGAGTCCATGTTGTGTGTTGCAGCATAACGTATTGGCTGATACATTTTAGGGCATGTAGGGATGAATTTGTGGTTTTGCTTATGTTTATGTGCTCTAAATAAAGGACACCATCGCTGATAAATTGTTTTCTGAAATGGGAAGTTGTCGGGTTCTTCCTTTCCTAAATTTATTCAATTCTTTAATTCAACTCAGTTTTAAGAACTAGCTCACTTGGAATTTAGTATGGCCGTCTCTTTGAGATTTTCTCCCAGGTGATGTGATCTCTTTGAGATTTTGTCCCACATTATGTCCCCTTCTTTGAGATTTTGTTCCCAGGTCACATTCACATTTTTTGAATGCACTCCTAGTCTGGACTGCGGATTTAAGAGTTGACATTGTAGAACATTGTAAACAAAACCTCACCTTGAGAGGTATTTAATTAAATGAACCTTATGAAAACTAACAAGTGCCCAAAACAATGGATGTGAATCTTACCTCATGAAATTCCTCCCCAAGCCTTTTTAGTTAACCTCTACCTATGGGCTGTCCATGTACTTTCTATCAAAGTAACTTCTTGATTATGAAATATGCATTCAATTCTAAGGAATGCCAATTTTTACCTCAAATTCTGTCCTCAAAAAATGATATGGGTGATCAGGCCTTCTCAGAATGTTGTTCATAAGATGCTTGGTCTATGAATCAACCTCTGAAGGCATTTAGACATTTGGTGGTATGGTAATGCTTATTCTCACGTGTGTGCCTGAAGTGTGAAGGGATGTATGTAAACATGCCTGCGGAAATGTACACCAATAAGAAAAGTCGCTACTTTTAAAAATTACTTTTATAACATGGCAATGAAGCCCAGTTTCTCTATGCGTGGGGATTCTGTTAAGTGCACAGATAGAATTGAGGTACAAACCTTCATTTAAAGCCATTCAGGAATAAATAGATGATTGTTTTGTAAAGGTGACCATGATTACTCACTGTTATTTCATAAATACTTAAATGATCAATTTTACTTCACTTCTGGTACATTAGCTGGAGGTTAGCCAAATTTTTTTAAATTGATAGTTGTATTAAGTCATATTCGAATGAAAGTGATGTTGTGAAATTGAACGATCTTAGTAGTGGTTAAAGGTCCTGAGGAAAGTGGCGTTTGCACATTTTCCATTGTAAAGCACAACACACACACACACACACACACACACACACACACACACACACACACACACACACACACACACACACACACACACAGTTATGCGGCCAAGACACCAGTAAATCCAGTGGTGGCTCAATAAATCAGTTAGAAACCCCGTTATGAGGTTGATCAAAAATGCAAGGTTGCAGTTTCTTGGTTTCGGAGTTTGTCCAGATCTTTGCTTTTAGCACTGCAGTTTGGATGTTCTGGTAGAATTTTCACCTGGCTTTGAATGGCTTGTAACTATAACGAAGGTAAAGTTAATACAACGATATTGTGTGTATCAAAGTTGTATTAAATGAAAATCATTTAGCACTATGATGGTGCTTTTATTTTCTCATGATTGTCATTCCATTCATAAAATTTTCATAGGCTTTGTTATCGGGAGTTTACCACTAAAATAGTGGTCAAAAAGGTTTCGCTGAAAAGGTTTAGGAGCTGACCATGGTAATCATCCCCTCAGAAAAATACAGTGGCACACCCCTAACATTCACTGTAACAATAATGTTGAGCAGCTGCTGTTCAGATCTCTGTCTGTCTATCAAACTGTCTGCCACTTTCACTGGCTTGAAGGTTACTTTGTACTCTGCAGAAGGGAAATGTATCGTTGATGATGCTCTCCTTATTTGTATCATTTTGGGACCGTTTAAAACAAATGTAAAGAAACAAATAGCAGTAATTTATAGCATGCTTGTGTTTATCAACAGCTCAGTGTATGCTAAACTTTTTACGTTTACATTGACATGGTAAGAACTAACCGGAAGGTTAGTTCTAAGGGAGATTTTGATAAGAATTTGTTATCTGAAAAGACGACCTTTTAGATTAAGGATCCGTGTAGCTTTAATAACACGTTTTTGCCAATGTTAGGCTACAGTTTTCTGGTTAAAAGACAGCTATTACTAAATTAATATAAAACGTAAATATAAATTGGAAGCTAAACTATAAACATTATGATGTAACAATGTGAATAATATATTCAATGGATAATTAAATTAATAATTCGATTAAAAAATAAATGTGTTATTTTTTTTACTCCTCAAACGGGTGGTGATAGATTTCTTGGGTCGACTGGAGGCTGAGCGTGCTCTCCTGTTCGGAACAGTCGGTGTCTGATGTGGACTGAACATGTTTTCTTCTGTCAATGTGAGCTGCGGTGGCGATAGTGGCGCTGCGGCGTCGAGAACAAAGGCCATCGTTAATTATGCACGTCTTGAACACCCACAATTAAATCAATATCGAATCCCTATTTTCCTAACAGAAGGTTCCATTGATCCTTGGCAAGTACTTGTTGTTATTTATTAATTTTTAAAAGTCCGTGTTTATTTCGGCTTTGCTGGTTTGTTCCGCAAATGACTAGATTCTGATCAACACAATTCACGAAAGGTCTGTGTTGCCATTATTAGGCTACAGTGTTGTCGAACGCGCGATTGACACTGATGCGGTGTGTGCGGTTAGTTGGGTTGATGGAGTACCTTATTTCTGGTGTATTGCTGATTAAGGGATTGTCACTAAAGTATGCACGCCATAATATAAAAGTAATTTAACAACCTTATACCAAGAAAATCGTTTGTAAGAGATATGGCTCAATATATTATGATAATTATGTCGACACATGACATTAAAATAACAGGTGTCGACTACCTCTGCTCGTCCCGTATATTGAGTTTACAATTTTGTATATTAAAGACTACGATTTATAAATATTACTTTTATCGGACAATTACCTTTTATAAGAACGGGTAAAAAGCAATGTGGAATTATGGTTAAGAACTGGTTTTAAGTACATTTAATAACAAAGGGAAGTTTCGGGGAGAAATGTTGGTCCGAGGTTGTTTAAGTAATCCTAGATTTCGTTCTGCATAAACAGTCTGTAAAAATTAAGCATTCAAATGTCCTCTCTGGAGTAGCTGAGCAAACCACATATTAAACATCTCAATAACCATGTTAGGTAGCCTATACTTATCTTAGTGTACCAAAGTTATCAAAATTCATTTAAGAAATTCTGAAAACGCCATTGAGTTAACAGCAATAGACTCAGTAGTGTAAACATTATGTCAATGCAGGTTTTACAAAATTCTTCCTAATGCGAAAGTGGTTTCAAATAACTAATCTAGCACCCACCATAAATCCGTAGCGCAGCCACCATAAATTTAATGTTTCTCATTAGGCCTTTATAGAGGGGTTCTTTGCTTTTGACCATTTATTAGGCTATTATAGATATTCTTACAGGACTGCCGTGTTATTCTTTAAATTGCGCGTTTGGTTACGTGCACAAATGTATTTTTATTGGCTTGTTGTTATCAAGATATGTCAGTCAAATGTTACGTGCTTACCAGAGCCTTAGGGTTTAATCTTTGGAGTTTGGGTTGTTAAGACAACAGTAATGGCTGCATTAATTATGATTTTAAATTATATCTGGAATAGGAGAGATTCCGTTTTAATCCCGGGCAAATGCGCAGGTACGCACCATTCGTTTCCCTGCGAAGAATGTTCAAATGTGACCAAAAGGTGTGCGCAAACTAGCAGACAGCAGGGCTGGATTTGGCGCATCTGCTCATTCAAATACTTTGAAACCACAATTTACAAGGGTGCAATTCCGTTGATGTTTGCCCTCAAGCAGAATTACCTTGTTTGTCTTTATAAACCCTGTTTCTGATTTACTTTATAATTCAGCTTGGAATCTGTACAGTTTAATAAAGTGCATTGTAATGACTGCATACCCACCAATGTGCTCCTGCAATATATGACATCTTTACAGTTGCACACACTGGGTCTGTGTCCTACCTGGTGGTGGGCTAATGACCTCCTACGTGTTTGGTGTTAAGTGTGCATTAAATGTCCAGGGAAGTGGACTAAGCTGGTACGGAGAATGCATAGGTATGCCTGTCTCAGTTTTCATTAAGGTATTGGTGCACTTATCCTTTGTGCATTTCAGTTCTATTTGCAGATAAGCTATGCTGTCTCCAGGTCTAACCTCAGTTCAGTCATTGCTAGATTGAATTTGCTTTGACAGTCCCTCAGCACGAGGGATGTTGTTCCTTTGCAACTGGCATTTCTCTACAGTTTATTCATTTGAGGTGGTTCATTGCTAAACATGTTGATTTGGGGTACTTTAACGTTACTGCACCAATACAAGACACTGACTTCTCCTAAATCATTATTGTCTCTCTAGGAATTACAGAAAAAGTTATAATGGTAATTTAAGTTAGGCATTCTAATGGAATGGTCGGATAATCACAGCTCCATTTAATCGCTACCGGAAAATTGTACAAAACCAGGGCTAAAAGTTCTCAAGGAATCAGTTCTGTGATCCAGTCCAAGGAACATGATCGAGCAATTGGAGAGAGATGAGAAACAAAAAAAATAGGGAACGCTAAATAAGATTGATCATGTACTCATAAAATCCTCTGCACTTCCTTGGTTTATACTTAATTATTTTTAGTTTATTTTTGACAAGTTTAGTCCTTCATGATAGAGCATCTACAAATAAAGACGATTTCAGATGTTTTTGAAAACAGGATATTTTTGTTCCTGTGAATTTGAAATTTAAGTTTTTTTAAAAGACAAATATGTCTTTTATTCAGATACATGGAATCACTGTTTCGTTAATGAATCTGACTATTATGTAATGAGAAGTTTTGTTTGGATGAAAAGAAATGCAATCATTAAAGACTTTGTTTATAATGTCAGTGTTTAAAGTTACCCAGCCTAATCTGCAAGTTTGATGGAAGTTATCCTACAATAATTTGATTTTTCCGACAATCATCGGTTATTGTATATTTGTTTTTGTTATATCATTCATTTGTAATCCCTGAGTATGCCCTACTTGATGTCGTCTATAAGATTATTAGCCAATATTTAATTCTCTGTTCACTTTGTCAGTTAAGCTGTAGGGAGAAAGTAGGACTGCTGCTTGGTCATGAAAAGGCATATTCCACAGACGCACATATTGGACCCCCTGAACTCCCTGCCGTTACAAAGATTTAAATCTGCAAAATTATATGTATGTATATAAGATGATTGTCATAGATATTTGTCATCTCCTGCCTTGAGAATTCAGTTTTGTACATAATGCATGCAATGCGCTTACTGTATATGACGGAATACTATTTGCGTCGGAAAAAAATAGCTTGTAGTTTACTTTTATATGTCTTCACAAGATGATTACTGAAAGCTGCTGCTTTTACCAAGGGGGGTGAAGAAGTGTAATTCAGTGGATGAGCAAGCAGTTCAGCTCTGCGATGTAAAAAAACCCTACATTTTATGACTTGTAAAATGCTTGTAATTAATTTAAAATAAGTTTTAAAACTAGTTTTTCACTTGTTTTATGTTTTTTGCATAGTCTCTTCTATGCCTGCTAGTAACTATACATTTTTACGAGCTATTTTTTAAGGTCACTGAAAGTCTGGAGTTCGACGATGTCATCTGCTGTCTTATGTGAGTGATCATTAGGTATGCACCCCTGCAGTTATTAGCCTTTGGAAATGTCACCTTTCATTCTACAACACAGGTTCCCAGACTGCCTATACATAGTGCTGTTATATCATACCCTCTATCTAATCTATTATGCTGAAAAGCTGCCAAGTAGCACATCACTTCGATTTTTACAAATGTGTTCTGCACCTGTCGATAATACTTAGTTGGACTCGCGCGGAGCCTGTGTATCACTGACGACCGACACTCATGGGAAAGTATGGAAGGAACCACACTTTGGTTGCCTCTCTTTTGTTGGAGGGAACAATTGTGATGGCTGCATAGTGTCTGGGTCTGACCATGCGGCCCTTTGTGATCCGGCCATCACTGTGCTCGCTGGGCAGATTGGAAACATTCGACGGACACTTCCTGACTTTGGGTTATCGCGAGACCCAGTTACTCCGCAGTTCTCTTTCGTTCTGAGTTGTCTGTCAACAGTTCTTACTTTGCAGACGCTCTATGGTCTCGCACTTTAATCAGTTTAGCATTTATAAGGCATTGCAACTCAAAGTAAACTGAAATAACTGTATGAATAAAAGTCCTTCCATTTATATATCGCACTCAGCTGTGGCTGAACTGCCAAGCGGGTTGCATTTAAAACTGGGAGAGAACCAGTTCCTCTGGAGTCAAAGCTAGCCTGTCCACTTTCATAGTTGCAACAGTGAGACGATTATCCCAGCGGATTGGTACAAAGAGAACAACATATGCTAGCCTGTCCGCTGTGATAGTTGCAACAAAGAGGAGAATGACACATGCTTGACTGTCCGCTGTCATAGTCGTAACAGAGCGAAGAATGAAACCAGCTACCCTGTCCGCTGTGATAGTGAAGACAGAGAGAGGATGTGTGTGTAGATCACAATTAATTTGAGTTTATCGATTTTGGGAATGCCCTTTTTCAGCTTGTGGATGTTAAGAGATAGGACTCAGCCACATTCTAGCCCTTGTCTGATGACAAAGTGGAGTTTGAGGTCAGGACTGTAGGAGGACAATGCATTTGGCTTAGGGCTGCCCTGCAACTCAAGGAATTCGAACAGAGGCCTGTCATTTCAAGACACATCACTGTAATGGGTCTGGAAAAAGCCTGTTCAGTGTTTATTTGCGTAGCTTTCTCAGTTTAAAGATAAGCCATTTATACCCTGCAGTGGAGTTTTTTTGGGTCTTTATTCCTGACTGCAGCATGCAAGGAACATCCGATTTTAAGGCTGATTAGTGACCACTCATTTTAGCACAGGGCAAGTATTCATTCATGTCTGACAATGCTCACGCACACACACACAGTCATTACTGTTATCCATAGTACTCTAGCGGGTTGTACCGATTTGCCCTAGACAGGCGCCGAGAGCCGCAGGGAAGAGACTTGAATGTAGGCGGGGCCAGTGCACCAGGGGGGCTGCATCATTTAGAGAAAGATCACCCACAGCTGGGCGATAGCTGAAAAGATATCTGATTCAGTTGGGCTGGGGAGGCATCTGTGAAGGCACATGAGCGTATTTGGAGCGACCATGCTCTCCTCCAGGTCAGTGCCTCATTATCAGACTGGAATGACCACGCTCTCCTCCAGGTTGAAGCCCCATTGTCAGACTGGAGTTGAAAAAATGTTTGATTTGCATTTCTCTCTCAATTGAATAAAATTTTAGTGTTTAATGGTGCCGTTCATTCAGTTTAAGACACAAAACAGGCTGCTTAAAAAGAACAACAGGCATTTACAATGATTTCTGCAGCTATAAAATCGTGTTGATTGCTTCATTGTGTCCTGTCTGTGTGACCGTCTGATATTTGTCTGTCTGCTTCTCTGGCACTGAATGAATTTTCAAAGATGTAATTCACAGCTGTTCACATTTTTATTTCAGATTATGTTTACTTTGAAAACTCTTCGAGCAACCCATATTCAGTGAGACGAATAGAAGAACTAAACAAGGTAACTGACCCTGCTGTGCACAGCCTTTATGTTCTTAAAATGTCTACAATAAAATGACCATCAAATATTTTAACTCATACTTTGACCATGATTGAATTAAGATTAACTGAAATGACTGCTTTGATTTATATTTTTTTAAATGGAAAATATGATTATACTTCTAACTAAAATAAAGAAAGACTATTGGCCTTTTACTTGAATTACTACATAATTTGCTCATAAAATCTATGTATCACATAATTTAATATATGTTTAGATGGTATTTTACTTTGTAAATTTTTACATATTAGTGGAGATTAAATTTCCTGAGGTGGACCTCTGAGGTGGCTGCCTTATCCATCTTCTGGTGTCAAATTATTTAGCGATCAGGAAGTTGGTAAACCCTTGGTAACACATGCCTCTTACCTTCCTGCAGACGGCCAATGGCAACGTGGAGGCCAAGGTGGTGTGCTTCTACAGGAGAAGGGACATCCCCAGCAACCTCATTGCATTGGCTGACAAACATGCCAGTGAGTTTCCCCATTCTCCCTAGCATGCTCGAGAGACTCAGACAGGGCTAAAGGTCCCCTGCCAGAGAAGCCCATGGGTAAACAGGGGTCAACTGCCTGGTTCCAGAGCTTACTAAGCTAATACATGATGTCCTGGTTCTGCCTTATTGTAGCAATATGGCCATTCACTTGGGTCACATGTTGACCGGGTGGGACTGGAAGTGCTGAAGATGGGGCAGCCCTGAGCTGGTGCTACTTGCATTGATATTGTTTCTGCTTCAGTTTGTGCCTCACCCCTATTAAAAGGTGTCATTTGCTATAGTTTCTTTTAGTTTAGCATAGTTTATGTAAGGCACTGCATAACGTCTTTGATTCTCATAGCTGACATTGACATTAATGATCAAAGAGCCTAATGATGTCTAACCTTCAGCTCAACCCTGTGAAGGTTTCTTTGACTGTTACTCTCCAACAAGGTATAAAACCATTTTGGAATGCTTATGAATGGTGCTATGTAATTCTTTAAGGTGTGAGTTATTAAATGTAGAACATCCACACATACTCAAAGTGTGGTTTTCATGAACACACAAGTCTACATTGAACAAACACCTTCTCTGACTGGTGTGGATGGGCAGCCTGGTTAACAACGCAAACGCCCTCATGATGTCGCTATGAGGACGTTGAGTGGAGAAGACGGATGTAGCCTGCAGCACTAGTTGGGGAATGCCCCTTGGAGAGAAATCCCCGCCTGGCTGTGAACCACCGGCTTGGGCTGCGTGGTCCCAGCAGCAGCTGCTCAGCCTCCCTGCCACGGCACATCACTCTAGCCGCGGGCACTCCGCACACCAACGAGCCGCCAATCCCCGGCGGGATGCTGCAGACAAGCCAAGCACTTACACAGGCTCCAGCTGTGTAAATGGGTCCCAGAACAGGTTTGGAGCCGCTTCAGTGATAGGCGTCTCTAAAGTTGCGTGTGTATAGGGCTGTCAGGGTACACCTGAATCCAGAATGCTTTCACTTTGGCACAGACCCTGGTTTTTCTCTTCCTGTTCTCTGCACCCGTAAACATCTGCCGAAGAGACAGTATATGGTTTGACAACTCGGCTTGGTTTTCTGCTGCAGTTGTAATTTTTTTTACTTCCAACGAACTTGAGCGTCATGCTTTGTCCCTAGTCCCTAGTGAATCTCTATGACCTGGTCTTTTTTTCGTCCCTGTCTCAACTGCAAGCCGAAATACATCCTTTTACTGTCCGTTTTTGAGTCAGCTCTCTTGAGTCAGTTTTTGTGGATGCTATTCAACAGGTCCACTTCAGAATTTTTCAGAAGTCGTAAGTTTCCAATGCATTGATACAACTCCTGATATGGTCATGAAACCTTTTTTTGTTTCTGATCCAGCGCCATCACCTTCTCATGGAAGTTCGGTGGAGATAACACAGAAAACTTTGCTATGGTTTGATTTGATTAAGAGTTATTCGCAGCATCTAGGTATACTTTTGACTTGAATGTTACCCAAGACCAACAGGATAAATATCATAGGGTGTTATATGAATACGCCTTTAAGAACTACCCAAAATCCCTGCCCACAATCCAGCCAGAAATGCAATCCAGTGCATATGCAATGAAATCTCATTTTTAGGCTATATAATTACAAAAATGGGTTTTACAAAATAGGTTAATCAAAGCACCACACCACATTATACCTAACCTATAATCTTGTTATCCACAGCATATCAACAGTGGTCATAAAGGTAGGATTTAAAAAGGCCATGTGTGGGGGCCATGTGGGCAGCTGCCATGCAGGGACGTGGCATGGCTGGCACCCACATGCGGCGCTGGCACTGGACAGGCCCTCCCTGGAGATTTGGGCACTCTGTCTACCGCTGCCTGCCAGCTGCAGATGGTTTATTACAAAAACCCTACTCCCCCCTCACATCGAGCCTTAGTGTTTACCAGGCACAAAGTGGAGGCTGCTCCCTCTAATGCCCACATAAGACAGTGCCAAGTCAAGAATTCTTATTTAGGGCTTAAGGTTGAATGGCATTATGGGAAATGCAGTAACTTCTAAATGTGATTTGCCATTATGGAACCGCTACATGGTACTCAAGTCTCAATTCTCTATGAGCGTTGTAGTATATCCAGGTTTGTAAATGTAAATGATTAATAATTTAAACTGTATTTCCAATTTGAGGATTAGGAGAGACAACCAAAAAATTTAAGAACCATCATATTAAACTATTGATATGAATGAATTGCATTTTCAAGCCTTCCTTTCCTTCCTTTGTTTAGCTCCCCATGTAATCTCTTATGGTTCCATTTTTTTGGGTCTTTGTCTTTTGCTCTACATTTGGTTTAGAGTATTTACTTCACGCAAACCTAAATGCGATACCATTTTTACTTAATTTTTTGTACTTGTTATCCTTGATGCAGTGGAAACAATTAACCCCGGTATCTTTTTTGTATAAAACCAATTTAATTACATCACCCTTAACACTAGGGAGCCCCCTTCCACCCTACCCCTAAAAAACCCCTCACTCTTCCTTCTGCTGCTTCCTTTTTGGCATGCTTCTGGGCACAGATGACAGAATTCCCGGTCACATGACTCCTACCAGCCATGTAATCGAGTCTATTTCTTGCTTCACTGAACAACAACAGCAGAGAGTTACCATGGACCTCCAGGCAGCCATGTTAGGTGCCGGCAGGGTACATCAAAGGGAGTTTATCAGTGCTTTTTAATGTTGGCAAAGAATGACACCACCTATAAAGTTAATTATACAAAATCATGATTAGGATCAGACGCATTTCTTTGGTACTTTAAAAGTTGTTTACATAAAATATTTAAGTAGGAAAATCATTGGACCGATTTCTCTAAAAAGATGCAAGTTGCGACGACAAGCCTGTTTCACTAATGAATAAATATGAAAGCCGAGCAATTTGTTGTGAGTGAATGGTTACCTTGGTAACACAATGACAAGACCACAGGATTGCAAAAATACTGTGGGAGCTGTATGGGCTAAATGGGTTTTGAAGGGATGCCATAATTTTTCTAGTATCCATATCCTTTCTTCAGTTCTGAAGTGCTGCCTCAACCAAATAGTTCCATCTCTCCAAAGGGGGAGTTTAATGTGTACGTTAAAACACTAGACATGCAACCCCCAAGTCCTAGGTTCACTGATCCTTCTGGACCAGTCAAGGGCTCTGATCCAATTAGAAATGGACAGAAGTGTATTAGTGATGGATTATGTGTATGTGAATCGGGACATCATTTTAAACAAATTATGTTTGTGTACGCATTTGAGTGCGTGTGTGTGTGTGTGTGTGTGTGTGTGCATGTTTGTGTTTGCATGTGTGAAAGTCAGCGTGTATATGAGAGTGTGTGTGTGAGACTGTCAGTGTTGGAAATGAGTGTGTTTGTGCATATGTGTTTAACAATCAGCGTTGTGTGTGTGTGAGTCAGTGTTGTGTATGAGTGTGTGTGTGTGACTGTCAGTGTTGAGTATGAGTGTGTGTAACTGTCTGTTTTGTGTATGAGTGTGAGTGCGTGTGCATGTGTGTGACTGTCAGTGTGCATGTGTGTCTGTGTAGGCATGCATGTTTGTATGTGTGTATGCATGTGTGTTTGTGTGTGTCTGTGTGCATGTGTGTGTGTGTCTATGTGTGTGTGCCTGTTACTGTAACCGTACAGCACATTAACTGGACGTGTGCTGACTCTCTGTGTCTGTATTTACAGAGGACCTGGAGGAGGAGATGGCAGGAGAGAGCTTGCAGCAGCTCAGTGACAAACAGAGACACCAGCTGAAGCACAGAGAGCTCTTCTTGTCCCGACAACTGGAATCACTTCCTGCTACACATATACGGTAATGTGCTAGCTCCTCCCCCCAGCGCTCGCACACTCTAAATCAAACCTGAGCCTTTTATTGCGTTCACATGATTGACAGGGGTTGACCATTCATCGTTTCTCACACAGAAAAAAAAACTAAACAGAAAAACTACTTGTGAAATGTTGCAGAATCCAACTTAACCAGCTTGTCACAAAACTTGTTGAAGCTTTATTATGTACAAAACCAGGTCACTATTATGCAATCCTAATATGCAATCTTGCCAACATTCTTCCCTCTTATGCTTTTTTGTTGTCATAGTGATATAGCTAGTTTTAGCAATGACCATTGTCCTGGCTTTACAGAGGAAAGTGCTGTGTCACTCTGCTGAATGAGACTGAAGCCCTGTTCTCCTATCTGGAGAAAGAGGTAGGTAACTTAACTCTACATACCCATTTATGGCATAGCCTTCACATTAACGTTGCCATGTTATTGCAAATGAGTGAGCCAACTTTTGTTAAAAAAGTCTTGAAAATGTGAGAATACCGGGAGATACAGCATTGAGTGGACCATTTGTGACTCTGGACGAAGGTGTTTGCCTAACAAATACAGTGCATGTGAAGCTGAGAAACCACTTACTAATTACTACTCTGTAACTGAAGGTTTCCCTAATGAATACCTTCAACACTGATGGAGTCATCCGTTGTGACGCCCAGAAGTCAATTGCTTCTTTACTACAAAAATCTTTAAATGTGCATCTCAGTTCCGTCCTCCAGAAAAAAAGATACCTGAGTTATCAGTGATTCTACTCTGGCAACGTTGTAAAGACTTTGTTTTTAGCTTGGGGTTTAGCTTCGTAGCTGCAGATTTTGTTTGTGTGATCTCTTTCTTCCTCGTGGAAGATGTCATTCCATTTCTCAGCCTTTTAAATAGTGTCTGTATTCACATGGACTCCTGCTGCAGTTTTTTTTTACCGGTGATATGTGCATAGCTTTCTTTGGATCAGAATTAACTACACATATATCTCACAGTAAATAGTTTATAAACTGATATAAATGATAGTATATTTATATTTCAAAAACTTTGATGGGACATTGATGTTGGACAGAGAATAAGACTTCTACGGCCCTGTGCAGATGGAGTTGGGTCTGTATTTGGGCTCCCCCTGCTGGCTCACCCAAGATGGTTCCCCCAGCTGTCATTGTGTGCTGCCTATGAACCGCAGATCCTCGGCAGGCTTTTTATAGCACAGCCAGGGCACTCCGGAAAGCCCTGAGGCAGCTCTAAGAGAATGATGACTTCCTTCGTTCCAGGCAGATGTTACCTCAAATAGACAGTTGATTTTCCCCTGGGCTGCTCACGTGGGTCATAAACACTGGGCGGTGTGGAGGTGCTGCTGGACACTGTTGTCTGAGGCCCAAGGAAGCTTCTGTTTCAGCCCTGAAAATTACATAACAGGTTGTATGTAAAATAATACCTGGCTAAGTGTGTCTGCTAAGCCAATCAACACTGTAATATAGCCCTTTATCTGATCCATATGGCCTCTGGGTCTTATTGATAAAACACTGGCAAAGAAAGGGGAAAATGGATACAGAAATTTGCTTTTGTCTACTAAAGCGGTTACTGTGAGAACCACTTTCTATCTCTGCACTTCTTAATAGGACTACTGGCCTGATACTGATGATTCTTCATATCTTGACAGTGTTAAAAGCACGCAAGCTACAGCTGCAGTACTAGCTGGACCTTTTAAATGGTGTGACACAGAATTTGCTGTTTGACATACACTTGTTGTTGATGCTGACCCTTTGCCCAACCATATGGTTGCATAATTTGGACTCATGTCACCCTTTCTCCATTGGACAGATCTGTTAGCTGGCATCTCTATCAGGCAGTGTTAGTGGCCCAAACATGTTGAGTAAAATTATCGTTGCTGTTCTTCTTTCTTACAGGATTGCTTTTTCTATTGCCTGGTCTACGACCCTCAGCAGAAGACCCTCCTTGCTGACAAAGGGGAGATCCGAGTGGGACCCCGATTCCAAGCTGATATCACTGACCTGCTGAATGAGGGTAAGCCCTAGAGTCCAACCATCAACAGAAGGTGTGCACAAATATAATGAAAAACGTAGTATAGCTGCTTATAGCGATAATTAAGTAATAAAAAGAGGATGAGATGTAAGTGTTTTATGCGGAAACGCTTCTCTCTGCAGGAGAGAGTGATGGGAGGGACCAATCAGAATTGGAGACCAAGGTCTGGGAGCCAGAGAGCCCTCTGACGGACAAACAGATCGACCAGTTTCTGGTCATCGCACGGTAGGCAGCAGGGCCTGTACTGGCTATAGCCATAGATTGGATCTTCTGGTGATCATTTCTAACCTCAGGTAGAATACTCCTGTTGAGAGATTAAAGGGTAAAGGGTTAAAGGGTTGAATGGGTCCTTTTATAGAAGGGTTGTAAAGTTGTGGGCACTGACACTGGGTAAATGGATTACCAGTACGCAATATTGCCTAAACCAAAAGATGATGGGAACGTTTTGTTTAATATCGTAATTTCTTTTTAATAACAAAGTAATTTTTTGTGCCTGTCATATTTTCTGGACCCTGTAGTTAAACCTTGTTATTGACCAGTCAGTTACTAATAAGAAAGCAGTATTTACTCTTTACATGGTCCCCATTGTAAGTTTGACTTACTCTACCTCACGGTGTAAAACAATGTGAAACCCGCAGTCTCCCTGATTCTGGTTTCTGTGCCGACAGCTCTGTGGGCACCTTCGCCCGGGCCCTGGACTGCAGCAGCTCGGTCCGCCAACCCAGCCTGCACATGAGTGCTGCCGCTGCCTCTCGGGACATCACCCTGGTGAGGGCTCCCGTCTCGTCGGTCACGAGGTGTTAGTCCCCTCCCACCCTGTTACTAAGCACCAAACGGGGAAAGGCAGCTTCCTTTTGTAACCCTTCCTGTTCCGTTGGAGCACTTTTTGTATGTCCCCAAGGCAAGCGGTGCTATTCCCTTCATACATTACCCAAATGTGCAAATGTCTGCTGGGTACCAGGGTTCTGGAGGAAAGGGAGAAAGGATAATGGGAAAGGATAATAAAACATTTTTAATTAAAAAGAAACAGATGTTTAGAAAGAGGTGGTGGAATAAAGGATACAGGGAGAGAGCGGACTCAAACTAGCACACGAGCCTCTGCCTTGAATGGACCATAATGGCTGTGCTCTGCTCAGAGATATGCTGTGTGTGTTGTCTCCCACCCCATGAGCAGTTCCATGCAATGGACACGCTCCACAGGACATCTTACGACATGTCCCAGGCCATCATTGCCCTGGTGCCGCAGGGAGGCCCCGTCCTGTGCCGGGATGAGATGGAGGAGTGGTCGGCCTCAGAGGCCAGCCTCTTCGAGGAGGCGCTGGAGAAGTACGGCAAGGACTTTGGGGACATCAGGCAGGATTTCGTAAGTTGTGTGCGCCGTGGCGGGACCTAGCGACCCTGCGTCTGACTGGCATAGGGGATCTGGTATTGGGGACCCTGAGGTTGAGGCTGGTTTTCATCATACAATGAAATGATAATAATAATGATAATAATGAAATTATTTCTGACAATATGGAGCTCAATATTATCAGGGACATTAGATGTAGATGTACTTCAGCTCTGTGACATGGCTCACAAGTAAGACACTGCCTTCTTATTGGTTACGGTTTAAAAATTAGTGGTAGATTCAGCTAATTAAATCCCAGGGAGTCACAGTCAGAACGTTCGGTAAGGGTCAGTATGATAGTGAGTTTAGCTGTGAGTGTCATTTTGAACTTCACAGCAACACAGCAAAACATTGCTATGCTTACTGTTACTTAAAAGTTGTACATTTCTTTACAGGTAATTTATGAATTCCTGCATGTATTTCTTAGCTGTTCTAGAATAGCTAATCGACTGCTACTCTTGCTGCTTTGGGCTAGTTTTTTTAAATGAGCCAGTCTGATTCTGTTTGTTTACCTTAAATGTTTGATGAACATTTAACAGCTCATAAACATATTTTAAATGATTACATTATCTTGACAGCTACCTTGGAAGTCCCTAACCAGTATCATAGAGTACTATTACATGTGGAAGACCACCGACAGATATGTACAGCAGGTTAGTGTTTCACTTTCTCCCTCTATCCATGACATCCATGTCTTAAATCTATAACATCTCATCTAAAAGTGTTGGTTTTTAGTTGACACGCTAGGACATTTGCTCATAAGACATTTATAGTAGAATTTGGTGTAAGTAGCCCTCTTTTAATCTGTTTAACTGCTAATCGTATGGTGTTGTTTTTTACATACACATATTGCACATGAACTCATTGTTAAATAAGGATGCCTATCAATAGAGAAACAAGAAAAGATCATTCAGTAGACTCTTATCTTTTCCAGACTTGAGGGAGCTTGTCGCATTAAGTTAGAGCAGATACTGTCAGACATATTGGCCTAAAATTAGTTGGACTGTAATCCTGCTGCTTCTCTCTGGGCAGAAACGCTTGAAAGCCGCTGATGCTGAGAGCCGACTCAAACAAGTCTACATTCCAAACTAGTAAGTGGGCCACCTGCTGGCTTCGGCCTGCACAGTGATCCAACAGCACTCAGGTGCCGTCAAACAGGGAAAGGATCATATACATACTGCCACTCCAGTGCTGTTCAACAGGGAAAGGATAACTCACATACTGCCACTCCAGTGCTGTTCAACAGGGAAAGGATCACTCACATACTGCCACATCAGTGCTGTTCAACAGGGAAAGGATCACTCACATACTGCCACTCCAGTGCTGTTCAAAAGGCAAAGGATCTGTTGGTATTTTAGTGCTATTAAGCAGGACAACAGGGACACTGCTAGCTTGGGAAGAGCTGTCCTTAGATCACAGACATCACAGCAGTATGAGATCAGAATTTGGACACTTTGGTCGAACACACTGACCAGTGTCACGCACACTGACCTATGTTTGCTTGCCTTCTTTCAGCAACAAGCCCAGTCCGAACCAGATCAATGTGAACAGCACCAAGACGGGCCTGGTGAACGGGGCTGGATCCCAGGGACAAGCTGGCTCCTCTGGCTGGGCATGCGAAAGTTGCTACTGTGAGTGCGCCCCCTGCAGGAGGGCTTGAGTCATCAGTCATGGTCAATGCATCACAGCACATAACTACTTATCACACCCTCAGTCATGTAATGGGCAATTCATTTTATGTTGGGGATGTTAAGGTTGCAGAGAATAACCCTTAAAAAACTGTGTGTGTCTCCATGTGTCTGTGTTTCTATGTGTGAATGTATCTTTGTGTGTCTGCATATCTGTGCCTGTATGTCTGTGGGTGTGAATGTGTCTGCCTCCCTCCAGCTATCCAGTGTTATCAGTGGTACTCCTGGGGTCCACCCAACATGCAGTGTCGTTTGTGTGCTACCTGCTGGAACTACTGGAAGAAATACGGTGGTCTGAAAATGCCCACCCGCCTGGAGGGGGAGAAGGCAGTCCCGAACCGGAACAGCATGGTCAGTGTTTAATCACTTACTTCTCCTCTGCTTTCCGTACTTAAAGGTTTCGGCATGGTCAGTGTTAAATCACTTCTCCTCTGCTTTCGTACTTAAAGGTTTCGGCATGGTCAGTGTTAAATCACTTCTCCTCTGCTTTCCGTACTTAAAGGTTTCGGCATGGTCAGTGTTAAATTACTTCTCCTCTGCTTTCCCTACTTAAAGGTTTCGGCATGGTCAGTGTTAAATCACTTCTCCTCTGCTTTCCCTAC
>JAOVYW010064348.1:0-21750 GCA_025775045.1 Hiodon tergisus
AAACGCTTATTTATTAAACTATGAAATTATTTATTCAAACTTGTATATATTATATAAATAATTTCAACCGGGTTACATTTGTATCTGTCATTTTCTGCCACAATTAATTTTTAAGGTTGTTACAACCTTTGCTCAGAGGTCGGGCATGATTTGTTTTTCAGGGTTCTCTGTGTAATGCACTGACATGTTGCTGTTCAGTACATAACGTGTTTGATACATCTATTCAAAGCAAAACCAGCAAGTTTGTCATTTCCCCTGCAGCCTGTGCCGGGTAGTACTGTTTCTTCTGTCTGCAAGACTTGGTGGTCATTGCAGGCTGGAGCAAAGAGAAGGCTGTTTATTTTCTTTATTTTCCTCCAATTTTGCAGTAATAAACCTCACCATTGTGATATTTCTGGGTGACATTGTGGTCCATTTGTGGTCACGGTTCATGTCCTCTCCTAGCGGTTCTAGCAGAGGTTTCACTAGTGTGATATTCCATGATAACATTATGGTTTGTTTGTAGTCTCAGTCCTGCTCCTCTCCACTCTCTTGGTAATAAGCCTCACGGGTGTGACATTCCTGGCTTAACGTGGTGAGCAAAATTTTCATTGACCATGCCGTATTTATCTTTGAACCTTAGCTCAGCTTGGGGGGCCTTGACATTGGCCCAAACTGTACATGTGTACAAAGAGGAGGCCATCAATACTATTACAACTAAGGGGTCAAATTAAATTTTAAGATATTTTTTCTATTTAAATTTAAAATTAAATATTTAAGGTTGAATAGGACTGTTTTTCACA
The DNA here is from genome assembly GCA_025775045.1 of Hiodon tergisus. Lineage (NCBI taxonomy): Eukaryota > Metazoa > Chordata > Actinopteri > Hiodontiformes > Hiodontidae > Hiodon > Hiodon tergisus. The sequence goes on from JAOVYW010064348.1 coordinate 783, forward strand.
ATCAAAACAGAATACCACTCGTAGTTACACAATGATTTGTTTTGCCAACAGTCTCTAAACACCTATGAGTCTTAACATCTCACAGGTATTTGAGAGCTATTGGTGCTCAACTTATTGTTTTTCAATAGCACCAGTTCTGTTTGTCTCCCAGGTTTGCCACCCAGCAGCGAAATGGGTTGCTGTTCTACAATGGGCGGTTCAACCAGAAACACGACTTTGTCGCCATGGAGATCGTTAATGAGCAAATTGTGCTGACCTTCTCTGCAGGTATGAGCGTATAAGGTTAATAAACTGAAAAAATAAAAATAAAATAATGAGGTTAGGGGGACTTCACTGAACCTGTGAGGTTACTTTGTTGGGAGAGATGGTCTGGTCAGGATGGCGACCCACACTACCCTGTGTAGGGAAGCCCAGTATTGTTGCAATTGCATGTGTTTGTGTGTTTCTGCTGACAGCTGCTTTCTATCTGCAGGAGAAATTACTACACTGGTCTCTCCCTTCACCCCAGAAGGTGTGAGTGACAGCAAGTGGCACAAGGTCCAAGTCCATTATTACAACAAGGTGAGAGCTGAGTCTGGTTTGTTTTTCTGGGCTATACAAAGCACACTCCAAAACTGTACCTTGTCTTACAGATTTACAATTTTACAGCTCAACTTCTAGGTTGAAAATCAATGGCCTACTTTTGAACAAATGCCTTGGTTAGGGCATACCTAATACCTGCGTATTCTACACTCACAGCTAGCAGGCTAATGTCAATAAAGATCCACAACAGCTTCGGTCACATCACTGATTTAAACAGCTTCGGTCACATCACTGATTTAAACAGCTTCCACCAAGATTGGGAGGAGAGTCAACGTTTCAGCACAAGTTTCCATTACTCGTCTCGTGAGTTTGAGGAATTAAATTCTGAACATGGATCAAATGTATTCTTCTACTGGGTGCAAATGCCAGTGTTCAACTAAGAATGTTAAGTATGTTATAATGGCATGTTTTAGCTTGTGTTCCTTTTTGTGACTTTAAGGAAATACAATTCAGCATGAATAGTTCTGAATATTGTAGACAGATGAGGATAGTGTATGTTTTAATCTTCTCGTCAGTGGGAAAATCCCTGTCAACCCATTTTTATGATTTGTGTGACATCCTGTAGACCTCCAGCACTTTCAGCACATTGTATTTTTGTGTGATTTGCTTGACATCTTGTTTAGACATCCAGCTCTTTTTAGTACAATGTACATTTTGTTGTACTTTGATTGACTGACAAAATTGCTACAGTAGGGCTCTGCAGAGCTGAAAGGCTTTTCGGCTGATTTTGTCTTCAGCCTTTGGGTTGTTTTAAGTCTGCCTGCATTATTGCCGATCTGAGTGCTGGTGCTACATTACGTATTGTGTCTGCACCAGTGTTGTGCGCATCAACATGAAGGGACTGCTTCCTGAAGGGGGATTTGTATCAGAGACACTCAGTGGGACAGTAGGAAAGAGGAGCTGCACGCTTGCAACTGCACTACCTACGGAAGTTCCAATCTGCATATTATTTTCCTCAAAAATTATTGACAACCTCTTGATTAGAATAAGAAGAGGAACCCTGAACTGGCAATCTGAGTGGTCTTTTTATAGATTGTCCACACCTCTCTATGACCGGAGGCTGGGAAGGAAAAGCTGCTGCTAACATTGCCAAGGTAGGAGAGGTGCAAGGAAGCCTGCCATCACAAGAAAGCAGAATGAGCGAGTCTAGCAGCAGATCAAAGGCCTCTTCTCAAGTTTTTGCCCTATGTCCATTATTGGTCAGACCAAATCAAAAGGAGGGACAGTCTCTGCTAGCACTCAGAGGCCCTGGCACAAATTTCAATCATTAATTTCAATATGCATGCTTAAGTACATTTCTGTGATCTGTCTGACTTTTTCTGATTGCACCAGTAACCAAGCCATCAAACAAAGAAAAACTTCTTTTTTTTAAGTTTCATTTGAATGTCTGCAGATAGGTTATTTTTATGTTCGTTGATTGATCATTTGATGCCTCTTTTTAATGCCTTACATTCTGTCACTTAGCACCGAGTTTTTTGCTTCTTGACAAGACATGCGACGCGCTGAACTGAAAATAAACACGGGTCTATTTTTAGGCATTCACAGAGAAGAAGTCCATCTAGGAACACAAACTGAACACTGAGAAATTCTGAGTTTGTGATCATCATTATGGCAACATGAAATTTTGACAGATATTGCAGTGGAAAGTGGCGTCTCACCTTTCCTGGGGGAAAATCTTCTTGTCACTGTCCTGTCACATTAGGCAACTTTCATGCCTAATGTCAGTAGTACGTGATTTGTGAAGGGAACAATGGGTTGTAAATAGTTTATGTAGAGACTATTGCCTTGTTTTGGATAGCGGACTTCTAGTACTGAATGAAAAACCACCTACTGGCTCTGCGGACAAAGCCTGGAGACAATGGACGAGCTGGCTGTCAAGCTTTCTCTGGCACTGTATAGTGAGAATTTGTATTTTACTATTAATACAGACATGTCATGCATTGTTAATACACTCAAGGTGCAAATGGTTGGTAATTTATTTGTTCTGTATAATACAGATTACAAAGAACGCACACACACACTCTTAATGTGTACTCTGGCCATAATAATGGTACAATAACAATAGTGGGCCCCTCTGAAAGTCAATAGTGGTATTGTTTCTGTAAATGGAATATAATTTTTGTCTAAAGTAATTGAGCTTGGAGGACAGGTGGTGCAGTATTTGTGCATTGATAACATTTTTAAAATAAATTTTTTTTATTATGGGTACTTAAAATAGGTTTAAGCAGCTTTGAATTGTGCCTATTTGCTTTTTTTCTGCTTCAAAGAATATAAGCAAGATGAGGAAGATATACTTTGGAGTATGTGTTTTGTGACCTATTATGAATTAAGGGATGTTTAAGGTAGAAAGCAAGCAAGCAGACTTAGTTGCATGTGTTTGGTAAGACCAATGGATAACCTCTGGATTGTTGATTGATTAGCCTAGTGGTTCAATGTCATTTTCAATGTCATTTGTCGATTGTGACCGGGAGTGAATAGCAGCGGTGCACTGGTGGATGGTTAAAACTGCAGGGTGTATCTCGGCTGTTGGCTTCCTAGGGGCCTGTGGACTTGCTGTAGTGTTGAAAGGAATGCCCCTCACCTCCAATTGGTGTTAAACCTCTTGTGTCTTATGTAGCCTGCGGACTCATTTCAGACTCAGGACTGGATTTATCTATTGAGAGGTAAGGCTCTCTTTCTTGATCTTTTCTCAGCCTATCCTGAATTCAGGAGGCCATTCCGAGGGTCCTTCTGACCAGAAGGTGTTGGTGGTGACGGTGGACAACTGTGACACATCTGTGGCGCTGAAGTTCGGTCACATGCTCAGGAATTACTCCTGCGCCGCCCAAGGCATCCAGTCCGGATTTAAAAAGTAAGACATATCTGTGCTTCTTTTTTCCATTTATCTTTGCTTTGCTGCTGTTACACTGCTGCATGACCTGAATTTATCAAGGTGTTTTATTGAGATTGCTGTCAAATGTCTTGCTCAGGGGTTAAGCAGATATGTTTACGACACATGACCCTCGAATTGACCAAAACTAGGAATCAGTGCCCTTCCTTCTGCTATGATAGGCCCTCTACTGGTCTACCCGCCCTAGTGACTATCTGGACCGTAGATAAATGTACACCGTGGTGTAGGCGTGAGTGTTAGCTGATTAACATTTTAACAGGCTGATCTCGTTCTTCTTGCTTTTAACCATGGTAACTGGCCACTTTATCTGAGCCACTTGAAGTGGTTCCAGTTCTCTTTTAGATGAGAATCAGAAATTAGAGGTTTTTTCTTTTCTCTTCCATGTGGATGTATATTTTTAAAACCACCTTCCACTCGCACTGTGCTTCAGGGATCCTGAGAGAATCCTGAGAAATTCAACACATGCTGAAGCTGAAAATTCAACCAGTCAGAGGAATTACTCATACATAAAGCAAAATCAAAATTGGACTGCGTATTTCCCTGTCAGAATCAGAATCAGAATCAGAAAGAGCTTTATTGAATCGGTGCTGATGGTCCGGGAGTCAGAGACAAGTTTTTCCCAGCTTCATGTGCTGCTTCCTGTCAGACAGGAAGCCTGTGATCCACCGGCAGGTGGAGTCAGGCACGCTCAACTGGGAGAGCTTGTCCTGCAGCAGAACCGGGATTATGGTATTAAGAGCAGAGCTGAAGTTCACAAACAGGATCCTGACATAGGTTCCTGAGGAGTCCAGGTGCTGGAGGGTGAAGTGAAGGGCCGTGTTTACTGCACCGTCTACAGACCTGTTGGCTCTGTAGGCGAACTGCAGGGGGTCCAGGAGTGGGTCTGTAATGGATTTGAGGTGGGACAACACAAGGCGGTCAAAAGACTTCATTACCACAGTCAGGGCGACGGGTCTGTAGTCATTTAGTCCTGTGGGCCTTGGTTTTTTGGGGACAGGGATGAGGGTGGAGGATTTGAAGCAGGGTGGTACATGGCATGTCTCCAGTGAAGTGTTAAAGATGTCTGTTTTTCATTTAAGAAATAGTATTCTCATTTTCAGAATAACATTCTTATACATTTGTGGTTTTTCATTTTGTCAAAGCTATGGATTTTATTTATATCATAGTTGAAACCAGTATGCATTTTGAAGCTTTTAATAGCATGGCTATGTTACAATTTATAATGCTGTGTGTACAGCCTACTAAACACAGCAGTAAAACTGCATCAGTGTAAACATCACAAAGGAGCTCTCTGTTTCCACCTCTGGAACCCAGGGCTCTGGACCTGACCGGACCTCTACTTCTGGGGGGCGTTCCCCAGCTCCCAGAAGACTTCCCTGTCCAGAACCAGGAGTTTGTGGGCTGCATGAAGAATCTACAGATTGACCACCGCCCCATTGACTTGGGTAGCTACATTGCCAACAACGGCACCATTCCAGGTGTGTGCCTGCAGAACGGAGAGTGGTGGCAAGACTGGCGCCGGAGTCCGGGTCTACTTGTGGTTTGATCACCATTATGTCTGCAACTGGTACAACTGTCACTAGAACACCCGCAGAGAAAACCCAGCTTGTTCAAAGGCACTAAAAACAAAAGATACCCAAGGTCGTGGACATTTTTTTTTAGTCCCAGGAGTACTCTTCTCTGTGTCATACAGTACAACAATCTCTGACCTCATGCCTCAAAATGTTCATTATTGAGCAATCAAAAAATTATAATTTTGGCTGGACCAAATTTAAACAAATTAAAACTGCAAATCACATTTTACATAACTGCATTTAATAGTGTTTTCGTTTTTCGTTATGTATCTTATTTCTTTTACTCATAAAAAGAAAACATTATTAAATACAGGTATGTAAATTGCAATAACCGGTATGTAAAATTTTGAATTGGTCCCGGCCTTAGTTTTTAAGCACATATCAGTTGATATGCATCCTGGTGCACATCCCTAAGATCATTCTTTCCGTGCTTTATGTCAAAAAATGTTGAAAATAAGGCTTAGGATAATGTGAATGTTGGGGGTAAAACAGGAAACAACTAATTTTCTTGCAACTATTTTTTCTCCAGGATGCTCAGCTAAAAAGCATTTTTGTGGACACAACCCTTGTCTAAATGGAGGCACCTGTATGAATAGGTGGCACTCTTTCCACTGTGACTGCCCCCTAGGGTTTGGAGGCTGGAAGTGCGAGAGAGGTAAGAACTCACTGATGGTGGTGACATAAAACAGTCACGACTCTTACTAAGTCCAGTGTAGCCCTTTCAAACTGGGAGGTGTGTCATACATCCCGTATTTTATCCCTTTGCTGAGTGTCCCAGCCTTTTCTTAAAATTAGTCTAATTTGTCCAATTTGCCTGCAAATTGCCTGCAAATCTTCACCCCTGGGGATAATGTCATCATCTGTTGTTGACTCATATGCCCAATGGGCCCTCGTTCCAAACAGTAATATTTATAACTGTGTCAGAATTGGCTCGAAAGCTTTCCAGCCATAGATTTTAAAATAAATATGAAAGTTTACTAACCCTGAATTGTCATTATTTCTAATGGGGAAATTCACGTAGAATTTTGATTATGCATTGTCTCCTAAGAATGCAACCCCTGCATAATTCTTGATTAACCTGCACGACTATTAACGGCAAGCAGTATAATAGAAACTGCATATGTGGTCATATGGTGCTATTAAAGAGTGGGCATTCTAATGACATAGTGGTGTGTGGTAATCAAACTGTATGTCTCAGCTGGTTCCTGCCACGATTGATGGAGTCATGTGGTTTGGTCTGTTTCATGTGCCAATCTAACAGATTATTATTATATTATTATTATATTTTTAATTATTATTTATGAATTAATTATAAAAGTTTGTGGCTGAGCACTAATGAGAGCTGGTCACACATCTGCACAATTAACTATCTGGGTCAAACCCCTCTAGTCAACATTGCATAATTTCAACTTCTGTTGAAATTCTCATCTGTTTTACTCCAGGTTTTATTCCACACTGCACACTTTATTTACATATGTGTCATTGTGTCTTGAGGGATGATCTTTTTCCACAGGCATATTGAAAGGACCTATTGAAATTTTTTATTTACCAGGATTTTGGCCTGCATAATATATACTGTCGTTTGTTCACCCACGCATTACTGTACCATTTCTATGTGCAATGGTAGGATTGTGGCAAACACAGAGCGTGCTCAGTTTGCATCTGTTTTGTCTGTGAAGGACAGACAGGACAATCCACGAAAGCCTGAGAAGAGTATGAGGGAGATGGCAGGATTGAGAGCAGAGAATGAGAGATTGAGAGCGCAGGAAAACAATTCTCGTTCATCTCGAGAGGATGACGAGAGGAGCTAAAAGAGCCATGGGGGAGGAGAAGTTTTCCCAGGCTCTTGATCAGTAATTCACCAGACTAATACCTTCTCTGGGGGTGTTATGTGGTTCTGCAGTTTAAGCAGCTGAGTGGTGAAAGTGTCTTTGTGATTTTTCAACTGCCTTAAAAAACTAAATACTTAACTGTGTCAGCTTTAGGTTCTTTTGGTTTTACTGTGTTTATCCAATCATTTATCCAATCATTGGGTTCTGTCTATCCAACCACAGAGCCCTTCAGGGTTTTTCCTACCAATCATTGAGCCACCCATTGATCTAAGGCTTATTATTATATTTTTCCATTATCATTGATTACCTCTTCTCTTAACCCATTTGTATTTTATTATTTCTTATATGGCCACCAAATAAACACTAATGTACAGTTGTGGCCAAAAAACACCCTTCCACTTTTTAAAAGTAATCCCCCATTTCTTCAAAAATTAGTAGAAATTTCAAATACTTTTGGTCTCCACATTCTTTTATTGGTGTTAAATATTTACAAGCTGACCTAAGAACGCTGGAAAAATAGTTTCAGCCTTCACCATCCAACGCAGACTTACATGATAGCCCAGGAAGACCCCACTGCTGAAAGAGAGTCACAAGAAAGCCCGATTGAACTTCGCAAAAACCCATCTAAACAACCCTAAATCCTTCTGGGACCTATAAATTGGCGCTCTTTGGCAATTCAGATCAGCCCAATGTTTAAAGACGACCAAATGCATTCAAAAAGAACACCCTCCCTACTGTCAAAGAGGAGGGAGTTTCAATAATGCTGTGGAGATGCTCTGTTACTGGGGAACGTCAACATGTGAAAGGTATCATGAAATCAGCTGATTATCAAAGGGTTTTTGAGTGCAATGTTCAACCTTGGGTCCAAAAACTTGGTCTCCGTCGAAGGTTATAGGTCTTCCAGCAGGACAATGACCCCAAACACACATCATAAAGTACTCAGGAATGGTTCAAGAAGAAATGCTGGACTGTTCTGGACTGGCCAGCAATGAGTCCAGATCTTAATCCCATTGAAAACTTATGGTGAAACCTGAAATCAGCAGCTGGGTGAAGACACCCCTCAAACATTGGTGACCTGGAGCAGTCTGCAGCTGAAGAGTGGGCCACATTGCCAGTAGAAGGCTGCAGGAGGCTTATTGGTGGCTACAAGAACCATTTATCTGCTGTTATCTTTGCCAAAGCCTGTGCAACAAAATATTAGGTATTGGGTGCCAATAATTTTGTCCATGCCATTTATTTATAATAATATAATAATATGTTTATTTTCTGAATTTAAATATTTATATTAAATAAATTATTTTTTTTAAATGCAAGAGTGTGTATATTTTTGGCCTCAACTGTATATTAAATGTTATATACAGAAATAGTATTTCAAAATGTAATATGGTAGACAATTCATTTATCTGATTATTTTAGTTTAGTCGCCCTCTTACCACACATTTTACTTATCACGTCTTACTCACTGTATGGGGTTTCAGTTTAGAAGACAAATTAAAAACTAGCCATGAACTGAAAAGTACCCATTGATTTATTTCCCTATCTATGAAGGAGGGACTGTGTTTGAGAATCATAAAAAAGAGCCATAGTTTAGCCATAGTTTTCCTCAACAATTGATTTCTTGACTTACCAAATGGCTAGTGCTGACTCCACTCCTGTATTTGACCTTGTCACAGATGACTTCAGGCCTGCTGACTCAACTCCTGTCGTTGGGTGCTGATATCTGTCACAGATGACGTCAGGCATGTTATCGAGCACCTTCAATGCCCCTATTTTGCAGAAGTCATTGGCCCCCAGCTTTTCCAGGGCAGTGGCATTGCGCAGTGGAGTAACATAACATCGGTCACCAGAGTGCCCCGGTTTGCTGAGATGATGTTTCGCACCTGGCAAGCCACTGGCACCCTGTTTAGCATAGAGGGAGAACAGCACCACAGCCTCACTGTGCAGGTAAGAGCTCTCTCCACTCTCGATAATGTCTCTACTCTCCTCTATCCTCTCTCTCCATTCCTCCCCATCCATCAACTCTCCAGTTGTAGCCTGGGTGTTGTTCCTGGAGAAGGAACTTTCTCTCTTCATTTTATTTTTGCACTGTTTACACTTTGCACTTTCCTATAAGCACTTCAATCAGCACATATTTAACACAGTTCAATTTACAGCCACTTTTGATCTTATAATTGGTAATTGATCATAAGAAATATATAAGCCCATAAAAATCACTACTAGACCGAACCAGATTGTGTGCGGACTACTTTAGTGGTTGTTTAGAAGATGACTAATGTCCCTTCCCTTAATAGTTGGTATGGTGACTCGATACAAAAAAAGTGATTTTTTAAGGAAAATATTACCATCTGCTGGCACATTCTGGATCACACCGCATTTTGAACAGCAGGCCTTGATACAAACATTGGTGAGTGTGTTCCCTCTGTGTGCTGAAGGGGATTATCCCCCATCTGTGCTTGCACAGCTCCGGGAGGGAGATGTGGAGCTGTTGCTGCAGAGGGGGGGGGCCTTCACCCTTTCCCAACTGGGCGTGACCAGAGTCAACAATGGACAATGGCATCACCTGCAGCTGGAGCTGCATAGCGAAAGAGCTGTTGCCTCTGGCCTTGATGCCATCCTTTCCCTCGATTACGGGCTGTCCAAGGTAAGACAGAATTAGTGTAGAGGAGGGGATATAACTGTGAATGGTTTGGTTGGACGGGCCCATTAGAACTCACCTGGTACAGTTTCTGGGTTTCATGAAAATGATTGGCAGATGCATCACACTGTAGCTGTCATTTAAAAGGTCATGGAAGATTGGTCAGGTTAGTAATGTTGTCAGAAAGCCAGTAAGAGGCACCCTTCTCTCATGGCTAAGGAGAGCAATGACACAGGACTCATATGGGGTGCAGTGGAGTCACATTTCAAATAAACCTTAACAGTCCCCCATGGGAATGTATGACATTGAATGTATGTGTGTGGCTCTGCTTCTGGCCAGGTCAGCATGAAAGTTGACAGCAAGTTATTGGTACTAAAGCTCAAGACACTAAGTCTGGGTGCTGTTCCTGGAGAGGACGGAACTGTGCAGCATGGATTTCATGGCTGTGTGCAGGTTGGTGACTTCATCGCTGGTATATGTGTTAGAGTATTACACTCCCTCTCAGTGTGTGTGAGAGAGAGAGAATGTAAAAACCTTCTCAGTGAGTGTACACTCCTTCTAAGTTTTTATGTTTGAGTATGTGAGTGTACACTCATTCTCAGTGTGTCAGATTGTGTGTGAGGTTTTGTGTATTTGAGAGTGTGAGTGTGAGAGAGAGTATACACCCCCAATGTGTGTACTTTTGGGCTGTAGGGGCTCCAGGTAGGGGACAGCTCCAGCAGTGCAGTACCTCTCAGCCTGGCTCAAGCCAGGAGAGTGAATGTGGAACAGGGCTGCCACCAGCCCAGCCCCTGTGAGTCCAACCCCTGTCCTCCAAACAGTGACTGCAACAATGCCTGGGACAGCTACTCTTGCACCTGTCACCCAGGTGAGATGGGACTATTCCTTTTGGACCACTGATTACCAGTCCTGGCCTCCATACAAGTTTCTGGTAGTAACAGCATGTTTTCTCTCTCCATTTGTAAACCTTTCTTGTTTTTGTCTGTCCCAGGTTACTATGGTAACAGCTGTACCGACGTTTGTTCTCTGAACCCCTGTGAGCACCAATCAGTTTGCACAAGGAAACCAAGCTCCTTTTACGGCTATACCTGTGACTGTCCCAGCAACTATTTTGGCCAGTACTGTGAGAAAAAGTGAGATGCAAAAAAGGACTAAGACGAACAAAATGTTCTTATTTTTGTCAATAGTGCTTTTGAAAAAATATTTGTATATCTCCTAATTTATTATCTAAACAGCCAACATTAAAACATTAACCATTTGAACAGGAACCATGATGAAAGGTCTGTTAGAATTAACATCAGTCTGGAAACAGGCCAGTTAAAACCCAATGAGGTGTGTCTGGGACATTAGCTGTCTGCTTCCCCGTAGGGTTGACCTGCCGTGTCCTCAAGGATGGTGGGGCCCCAACACTTGCATGCCCTGCTCCTGTCCGGTGGAGAAGGGCTTTGAATCCGACTGCAACAAGAGCAGCGGGGCGTGTCGCTGCAAGGTGAGTGGGCTGTAAAACCTGCTTTACCACTCTTTTTCTTGACCTGTCGGAAATGGCTCATGTCTCTCTCTCTCTTTGTCTGTTTCCATCTGTCCAACTCTGTCCATTCTCTCCTCCAGGAGAACCACTATGAGCTAGCTGGCAGTGACTCCTGTCTGCCATGTGACTGCTACCCCATGGGCTCGTTGTCCCGGGCCTGTGATGGTGAGTCTGGGCAGTGTCAGTGCAGGCCTGGGGTGATGGGCCGCCAGTGTGATCACTGTGACATCCCCTTTGCTGAGGTCTCTCCCGGCGGCTGTGAGGGTAAGTCATGGATTTCTTGGTCCCTGCTGATAAACCGCAGGTTGGCAGGATACAGCATGGCACCACAAAGCCATTTATTTGTTCATCAGGACCTCTTATCCAGAGCAACATAGCTTAAGAAACAAAAAGTTTGTTATTGTTATAACAAAAGTTTTATTATTGTAAGATGATTTTATGAACCATTCGCTAATCTTTGAAACAATCATGTGCTACTGGCAGAATAAACCAGGTAGTACTGGGGTTTCTTATAGGTACAGCCCGATGCCGCTAGGCCTGATACCTGCTGACTAAACTCTCAATCCCTCACCCACTCTGTCCCCTTTCCCCCCTCCCCCTCTATTTTCCTCTCCTTCTCCTAGTGATCTACCATAGCTGTCCTCGGGCTATCCAGGCTGGAATTTGGTGGCCCAGGACAGGGTTTGGCTTCTCTGCTGCTGCTCCCTGCCCAAAGGGATCCATTGGTATTGTCTTCTCTCGGCTGTGTTCAGTGTATTTTAACCCCTCCTGTCCCATTGCTGCTGCATATTTTACAGTTGCTGTTTAAGTAAAATTGAACAGTTTCCTTACATGGTCAATGAAGTGATGCGACCGCATTTAAATTTAATTTAATTAATCTGGTTCACCAGAAAGGGACAGAAAGTTGATCTTTGATGACAATTATTTGTTTGTCTCTTCCAGGAACAGCTGTCCGCCACTGTGATAGGCACAAGAGTTGGCTGGACCCTGACCTCCTCAATTGCACCTCCCTCACCTTTGCCAAGCTCACAGCCGTTGTATGTATGATTGCTCCTGTGAGGGATGGAGAGAGAGAGAGAGAGAGAGAGAGAGAGAGTTTGTGTGTGTGTCTGCGCTTGTAGGAATAACCTTTATCTTGTCAGCGAACTAGTTTTTATAGAGCCCCTGGACAAATATAAAGTATAAACATTTATTAGATAAAGTGTTGTTTTCGTGGTAACCAACAGAAACAGCCCTTCGTGATTTTACTTGCTCTCTCCCTATGCGGTGGAGTTGACCCAGAACGAATCCCTCCTGGACTCTGGTCAGGCATGGCAGGTGGCATCCATGCTGTGCGAAGCTAGTCAGCTCACCCTGCCCCTCCGCTCTGGTGATGTGGCGCTAGCCTGCCGTCTCGCTGGAAGGCTCCTGCAGCACAAGCCCTCCACACGGGACGTCTACTTCACTGAGGTGAGACAGGCTTGGCAGTCATTATTATATTCCAACAATCGATTGTCATATACTGACAATCCAGCGTTGTCCCTCACGCGTACATTGTGGATTTACTCATTGTGGTTAAACCAGCACTTCCAGTTATGGATTCAGAATGTCTAGGTCTGGGCCATGCCAATCTTCTCTCTCGTTTTGAATTTGTTGAGAGAATTAACTCTGCAATTACAATGCGGTTGACCAATCCCGAGATGCGAGAGCCTTTACTGACAAAGCCACCTTTTTGAGTTGTGGTAAACCTACCCCCTCTTGTTTAGAATCTGGTTCAGGTAGGCAGTGCCATCCTGGCTCTGGAAACCAGACCTCATTGGAAGCTGATCCAGCAGAGGGAGGGGGGCAGCGCCTTCCTGCTAAATCGGTATGAGGCCTATGCCAGCTGGCTGGTGGAGAACATGAGGAAGACCTACCTCAGCCCCTTCACAGTCATCACGCCCAACATCGGTGAGGTGTTTGTATGTGAGGGTACACTCCCCCGCAGTCTGAGTGTTTTTATGATTAAGTGCACACGTCCTCTCAGTGTGTGGCCGACTGGTGCAGAACATGTGGAGGACCTACCCCAGCCCCTTCACCATTGTTGCGCCCAATATCAGTGAGGGTACAACCAAAAAAACAATAATCTACTAGCCTATTGCAGTTTACCTTGCAGCGACAATGTGACATTATGGATTTGTTTAGCAGATACTCCGATGAGCCCACATAACTGAATATTTAAGAAAGGTTAAGTAGCTTTTACAGGGATCATTCTCAGATTTAAACCTAATACCTTGTGGTTACTGGTTTGATACCTTAACAAGGGGTGAGAGCCCCTTAAACTGCAGATCCACTCAGAGGAGGCCAGAGACCTTGTTTATTAGTCATCTGTGACCTTTTTCTATGCATTGTTAGGCTCATTTTGTTGAAAACGTTAGTTTTTTCTCTGCCGGTTGTGTCTCCAGTTAATTTCAGCATGGTTCATGAGTCATCTGTGATCTTAAACTCAGTTCAACTCATTGCTCAGTTGCTTAAGTATTTCTCAATAATGTCAAATAGACTGTTTTAGTGGATTGAGTTTGAGGACGGACATAGACTGCCCAGTCGTCCTCACCCCTAAGCCTTGGACTCGATTGGCCCTTCCTGCCCCCATCCTCCCGTCCTCACACTAGCCTTGTCTCTCACCAGTCATCTCACTGGATCATCTTGAAAAGATGAACTTCGCAGATGTCAAGGTCCTGCGACATGAAGTACTGCAGAGGGCAGTTGACATGGAGGCTGATGGTTTCAAGCTCGACAAAGTCTCCAGCTCCGATAACCACTCAGTTGACCGAGAGGAAGTCGTTGCCAGCGTCCTGATTTTCCACAGCCTGGCTGCTCTTCTACCTGAGCACTACGACCCTGACAGAAGGAGCATGAGGTTTTTTAAAATGCTGCATTCTTTTAAATTTTAAAAGAATGCGGCTCATTCTTTTAAAAATGTTATTCTATTACTTGCTTAGCATATACTCTATTTAGTGGTGCCGATATTAAGCAGTTCAGGTTACATACAACATCAAGCCCCTTCCTGAGATTTGAACCTTTGACCTACTAGGTCTACCTATCTAAGCTACCTGCGTCTTATGCGTCCCCATCTGTCATCTCGTTCCTTAATATTCAATTACAAGTAACGTCAAATGCTAACTTGTGTGCTTTATGAGTTTGTTTTTGGTTGGCTAGAGGTTTTGCTACGAATGGAATTACCAGGGTGTCCTCTGGTGCTTGCTGTATGTATTGGCTTTAGTGACAACATTGCACTGATTTCCTTAGAAACATTTACAGCTGAGCACCCTAGAAAATTGATAGAGAAGGTAAAAGGTTATTGGCATCTGTCAACAATTCATAAGACTTGTGGTTAAAGCCATTTGCAAAAATAATAATGTTATAAAATAATGCTGTTTATTGTTATGATTAATTTTTCCTTTAACAGTAAAAGTAGTATGTGTAGTAAGGGCGTAATTGCATGTATCTGGCTATGCAGTACTGTGCAGAAGTCTTAGGCACCCCAGCTTTTGTACACAAATGTAGTCTTTGATGTTGATGTTTTGTCTTCTGTACTAGTATGTCAGTAGAAAAAAAGCAATTTTTTTAGATTTCCAAACATTCATTTTTGAAGAATAAGGAGTGCAACATATGGTATAGCCTCCACAGAGCCCTGATCTCAACATCATCGAGGCTGTCTGGGATTACCTGGACAGACAGAAGCAAGCAAGGCAGCCAAAGAAATGTGGCAAGTTATCTGAGATGCTTGTAAAATCTATCTGCCGGTTGTCTCATAAAACTGCACGACAGTGTAGCTAAGAAAATTGATGCGGTATTAAAAGCAAAGGTTGGTCCCTATTTTTTCTTTTTTTACTGTTTACTGCCCTTTATAGTATTTATTTTATATTTAGAAACTTTTAATTTAATTATTTTTGAATATCTTCGCTGTGTGCCTATGACTTTTGCACAGTACTATATAAGCACAAGACCTACTGAGGGTCAGTGGAGGTATTTGATTATTTGATTATCTTGAATATATTATTTATGCAGATTTCAGAGTATCCCGTTTTATAATTTTGCTTTCACCCAGGTTGATTTACAAATGATGTGACCTAATTGTTGCGTAAGGCTTCAGGTGCCAGTTTAGTGAAGCTCATGCCAGCGAGAAACATTAAACCCAATGCAATTCTTTAAAATCTATTAATTTTATAATGAGATTCTGGCCTGACAAGTGTCTTAAAGGCCAGCTCAATGGCGAGATTAAAGGTGTCCAGTTTTACCTCAGCATCCACAATCCACCTCATGTTTGGTGGCAGGATTTTGTGCTGAGTCAAGGGGAAAAAAAGCAAAATTTAAAAAATGTTTTATGTGAATGCAAATTTAATTCTACTCACATAGGAAGGATGTCTCTGGTGGATGGTTTCAACAAAGGATAAGCTTTACAGAATCATGAATGCAACATCTTTTTGTCTGAAATGCTTTACTTTACTTTACTGTTTGTTACTTTAAATTGTAGCCTTTAGCATTTATAGAGCTGCTCCACAGCGACATCAACATACAGC
Source organism: Hiodon tergisus (assembly GCA_025775045.1). NCBI lineage: Eukaryota > Metazoa > Chordata > Actinopteri > Hiodontiformes > Hiodontidae > Hiodon > Hiodon tergisus. The sequence continues at coordinate 16,365 of JAOVYW010064348.1, forward strand.
AACTGCTGCTATAACTGCTGGTTGTGCCTCCTGTTCGTGCACAGAGTGCCCAGGCGGCCGACTATCAATACTCCTGTGGTCAGCATTGCGGTCCACAGCAACCAGGAATCATCACAGCATGTACAGGACCATCTTATCACCGTGCAGTTCCGCCTGGTCCAGCCCAAGGGGCACTCCAAGCCCACTTGTGTCTTCTGGAACCACTCCATCCTGTGAGCTCCCCACATACTACCAGACACATTACAATTAAACATTACTGGGTTTATTTAACAACTTTATTCTACAGGACCATTTCTCCTAAATGTAACCTGCACCACCCACTCAACTGTGACCACAGAATGATTCATTTTGGACTTAAGCCCAGGTTTTTTTTGTCGTATACCTAGTAGTGTGCCGTCGGCAGAGTTTATTATGAGCTTGTACTTGGAGACACCACTGAATTACATCCAGTGTAAATATAGCATCGCTCGAGACAGAGTCTGCCATCATAACCGTTTACTGAACCCATTAAGAAGTGTGACGTGAATGCTTGGTTCCATGGGAACTGATAGGGCATGACCTAAACAATCCCGTCTCCCACAGAATGTGCTGATCTTCAAGGCCTCGCTGCTGACACCCACGGTGCCCCCATCGTACCACTCGTAGCTTTGCTATGATTTTCATTATTTATGGGATAAATGTACTTTTTGCATTTAATCCTTAATTTAATAATAGCATTAATTTAAGTAAAATAATAACTTTTATACCCCATGAGCTTTAATTTGTCATGTCATTTGTCGTATGATTGTTCATATTTCGTATTTAATAGGGAAAGTTGGATTATTGCCATTACTGTGCTTGCCTGAAATACTTGCCATCACAAAATATGTTAAATATTATGTGTTAATGGACCCATTCACTGGAATAGGATCCAACTGATTATGCTAATATGTGCTTTTAAGCCTGTTCAGTGCTGCCAGTAGCCATACAATCTCTGTGCTACCTATGTGAGGAGACGGAAAAGGTTGTTTGGGATATTTGTTTTTAGGTGCACCAGTAAGTATGCTTTAATTAGAGGTAAATTGGACTCTCATGTGTTCCAATCGCTGCTCAAGGAAGTAATAAAATTGATCATCAAAGGCAGTAAAGACAGCTTTGTATGTAAATTTGAAATACTGTGAGTGAGCAGATTTAACCAGCTTGGAGAAACTGCAGAAGTAAATTTTATAGGTTTCAACCTCAACAACTGAGTCACCTCTGTAGTCATACTAGGAAGTTAATTGGAGGGGAACTTGATTTTCAGCAAATGGAAGTGAAGAACATTCTGAGTATACAAAAATAGTGACAATCTAAAAGCTGTGGTGCCTGCAGTTTATAATTGTCAGAAACGTAACCAGGGAAAATACCCATTCAAAATGAATATCTCTTACAATATTACTCAAGATCTCATACGAAGTAAATATTGTAAAAGCTGTGTCTCCTCTTTGTGTCCATTTTGGTTAGGAGCAGTGAGGGGATTGGTGGCTGGTCAGCAAAGGGGTGTGAGTTGGTGTACCGAAACCACAGCCACATCAGCTGTCGGTGCTGTCACATGACCGGCCTCGCCGTTCTCATGGATATCTCCCCACGAGAGGTGAGGCGGGCATCAGTCAGCTCATGCTGGGATATGAACCTGTTTCCAGATGATGAGATATGCTATGTTTTCTCTTCACTTCAATTTAGCCCATATGTTTATGTCTAAACCTAGTGAATCTGACAATTCCATGTTTCTAAATTCTCCAGCTTAGCATCTTTCTTAGGTTCAAAGGCATAGGTCTGCAGTTAATTCACAAAGAGAATGGGAGATATATCTACCTCCATGTTTGAGGCGGGAGACTGGAAGGAGCCAGTGACGAAAGGTTAAGAACAGGACATGACATATTTATAACATATATAGAATTACACAAGATCTGGTCTTTCTTACCCTCACTACGTAGCATGAGCTGTAAGTCTCTTGTTGCCTATTGATATATATTATAACTCAAATGTGTACTCTTGTGGCTTGATGAAGTCATCAAGTAACTCATCAAGTAAGCTTACTCAGTCGTGAAAGGTTAACCAAAACAATTTTTTCACAGTACTGTATAACTTAAAACGAGTCAAAAACTGTGGGTGAACGCAGATAAATACGAACTAACTGGTTGCTTGCTTCTCTTAATTTAGGAATAATATACAGTACTGTCCAAAATTCGTAGGCACTGTAGCTTTTTTACATAAATGTGGTCTTTGAAGGAGGATGGTAAGGCCTCCACAGAATTCCTTTCTGGGATTATCTGGACAGGCAGATGCAAATGAGGCAGCCAAAGTCTGTAGAAAAAAGTTCACCAAGATGCTTGAAACAATCTACCTGTCGATTGTAGGTGCAGGGTAGCAGCTGTTCTTATGAAAACACCATTAAGCTCTAGAGCTTATTTTAGTTATCAGTCTCATTTAGACATTTTATACAATATCTGAAGGCGTATGTTTTTAGAATAGTAGCTAAAGATGACTAAAGATGACCACCTGGTAAAAATGTAAAGAATGTATTAATAATATATATAGCATATATAGAGTTCACAAGATCTAGTCTTTATTACCCTCACTACGTAGCATGAGCTGTAAGTCTCGTGTTGCCTTTACAGGCCATTGTTTATATTCTGCTGGTTCCTCTTTTGACCGTTTGTCTTTCATCATCTCTTCATTTCCTCCTGCATTCTGCCACCTGAGTTGTCCCCATGCCCTCAAATCTTCTCCCCTTCTCTTCTTCCCTCCCCCCATTCGCTTGTCTTTGTATTCTCTCCTTCAAGCCTGTATTTCTTATCTTTTACCTGGGTTCTAATCTCTCCCTCCACCCCTCCTTCTACCCCTTCTACCCCTTCTACCCCTTTCTCTTCCTCGCTGTACCAGAACGCCGATATTCTGCCGTTGAAGCTGTTGACCTGGAGCACGGTTGCGGTGACCTTGGCCTTCCTCCTCCTCACTACACTCTCCCTCAGCTGTCTCCATGCTGTGCACAGCAACCAGAGCAGCATTTCCCGCCATGGAGCTGCTGCTCTCTTCCTCTCCGAGCTCCTCTTCATCTTCGGTATCAATCAGGTTGACAGCCCGGTAACCACCCTCTCCCAGAGCCTTGGCATCGTAAATGCATAACTTATATTCAGTGCATTGCTGAAGTAGCAGTAGTAGTATTTACATTTATCATTTGATAATTGTAAAATCACTAGCAGGTTTTCTGTATGTGAATGCAGATGAAGTATTTACAGAGAAAATTGTGTTTCCTCTGCTGTGCTACACTGCTACACAGCACTCCTGAACCTGAGCTTTCTATCTCTTTGTGAGGACAGTTTTTGTGCACTGTGATTGCCATCCTCCTTCAATACATCTACACATGCTCCTTCACCTGGCTATTTCTGGAGGGGCTACACATCCACCGCACACTGAGCGAGGTGCGCAGCGTCAGTTATGGTCCCATGTACTTCTACCACTTTATCGGTTGGGGAGTGCCTGCCATCATCACAGGTAAGAGCAGGGAACCATTGGAATAAAACAGTGGGAAATGACGTACTTTCCTGGGGCAAGGCTTTAATTTTCACACCATGGGATCAAAAGGATTATTTGATTAAGCCAGAAGCAAATTTTAGAATTTTTAAATCAAATTATTTATCACTTAAATTCTCTATTAAAATCAGGGCATCAGCAGAATTTGAGTTCTGTTCCCTGTGCTTCAAAGGCGATTGATTGGCTTTGCAGGGCTGGCTGTCGGACTAAACACAGAGGGCTACACAAACTCGGACTTCTGCTGGCTCTCCATGTATGATGCTTTGATCTGGAGCTTTGCTGGCCCTGCTGTCCTAGCCGTGTCTGTGAGTAACTCACCTTCAAACACTATCTGGACAATGGTGCGAGAAAATGCAGTATTGCATACTGGTGTTTGTTTAATTAAATACATTAAATGAATATATTGCTATATTAGTATATTAACTCTAATGTAATTGTGTACTCTTGTGGCTTGATGAAAATACTCATCAAGTAAGCTTACAAAGTCATGAAACTTTAACCAAAACAATTTTTTCACAGTACTGTATAACTTAAAACGAGTCAGCCTGAAAAACTGTGGCCAACGCAGATAAATATTAACTAACTGGCTGCATGAATCCAGCTCGCATCTCTTAATTTAGAAATAATATACAGTACTGTCCAAAACATATATAGAGTTACACAAGATCTGGTCTTTCTTACCCTCACTACGTCTCATGAGCTGTAAGTCTCTTGTTGCCTATTGATATATATTATAACTCAAATGTGTACTCTTGTGGCTTGATGAAAGTACTCATCAAGTAAGCTTACTCAGTCGTGAAAGGTTAACCAAAACAATTTTTTTACAGTACTGTATGACTTAAAACGAGTCAAAAACTGTGGGTGAACGCAGATAAATATGAACTAACTGGTTGCTTGCTTCTCTTAATTTGGGAATAATATACTGTACTGTCCAAAATTCGTAGGCACAGTAGCTTTTTTACATAAATGTAGTCTTTGAAGGAGGATGGTAAGGCCTCCACAGAATTCCTTTCTGGGATTATCTGGACAGACAGATGCAAATGAGACAGCCAAAGTCTGTAGAAGAAAGTTCACCAAGATGCTTGAAACAATCTACCTGTAGGTGCAGGGTAGTAGCTGTTCTTACGAAACACCATTAAGCTCTAGAGCTTATTTTAGTTATCAGTCTCATTTAGTCATTTTATACAATATCTGAAGGCGTATATTTTTAGAATAGTAGCTAAAATGACTTTAATCAATATTTAAATTAAATAAACAGAAACCACCTGGTTTGTAAATGTAAAGAATGTATTAATAGTGTGGGGGGTTTACAAACAACATGGGGGACAACACATGGGCAAGATGGTGGACAAAGGAAGACGAGGACAAAATGGCGGAGGATAGTTCAGTTGTAGTAGAACATGTGACTCAAACAAAGGACGACCCGAGAATCTATAAGAGTGCTATGAGTAGATAGGAACGACTAGATCGCACATGAAAGAGTGGTTTAGGTGAACGGCAAAAACGTTTCTTGCATTGCTTTACACAATTGTTCCCCAAACCACTTGACGAGTTTGTATTGACCATTTCTTTCCTACCACAAATAAGCACTATATGGACAAAAGTATTGGGACACCTCCACATTACACCTACAGGAGCTTTTATGACATCCCATTCTAAATCCATAGGCATTAATATTGAGTTGGTCCCCCTTTGCAGCTATAACAGCTTCTACTCTTCTGGGAAGGCATTTGTGAGGTCAGACACTGACGTTGCACGAGAGGGCCTGGCTCGCAATCTCCGTTCTAGTTCATCCCAAAGGTGTTCGATAGGGTTGAGGTCAGGGCTCTGT
>JAOVYW010064359.1:0-21747 GCA_025775045.1 Hiodon tergisus
TGAAATAATCTCAGAATATGATGATTAAAACAGCCCACATCCTAGACTTTCTTAAATAAGCCATATATTATTATATATTTCAACTTTCACTGATAAATCTCTATTATGCTTTCAAAAGACTTTTTCCTATTTTGTCTCTATGAAGGGTTTTAGACTTTTGCCTATGTGGTGTGCCAATTGCGAAATTGAATCACAATTACACGCATACATTTTTTCCTCCACATTTTTCGTGTTGATTATTTTTACATTTAATAAATGGTTTATGCTTTCATAAACTTATCAACATTTAATTAAATGTAATCATTTAATAAATATTTTTAAAAAGAATCCTCGAGTTAGTAATCTATGTATAAAATGCAATAATTACGTTAAATAAATAGTAAGTAAAATCACTGTTTTATGTCACATTGGTGGCCCATATACCTGTGTGCTTGGAAATCTAAATATATCCTTTCAAATTAAAAAATCTAAATATCTGTTCAATAACAAAACAAACATTTATTTTTGTTTTTCTGTCATCATAACAAAAATAAGAAGTGGATGACATGTTATTCTATCTATACTTGGTATTATGAAAGTACTTTGCCCAACACAAGATTTTTTTCACGTACTGCAAGAGATGATATAAACGTAGAACTTGATTATGAGTTGCCTGTTGAAATTGCATGCTTGAAATGTATATGGTTTGAATCATTGCATATGGGCTGAATTTTCCGCTGAGTTATGAGAAACATTTTCCAGAGGAAATCTTGCCTCTTGACTGTTCTTGTTCTAATTTTATTCATGCTATTACTCAAGATGAATAAACTGGTTTAAAAAGTCGTATTTTAGCTCATTATATATTTTTCCTCCTAAAATTGACTAAAACAAATTGAGATCCTTTTAGTGATGAGTGACAGTATTCAGTGATGTGTGATAACTTTGTGGTGAATGCTGGCAATCCCTGCATTTTCTTTTTAATAATCCAGATCGCTTGAAAAACAATCATAGGAACAATGATCCATAACCATTTTAACAAGAGTTCTTGAGTTTTTGAGCTTTTTCCATGTAACTTTTTATGTAAACATTGTATCATTGACAACAAAACTTAGAGGCAGTATTTAATACTTGTAAAACACAGATTACTATTAAATAAACTCTGGTATGTTGAAATGTTACAGCTAGCACAAATTAAACACAGCAACTGGATCATGATAAAACAAATAGTTTATTTATAAAGGTATTTATAAAAAGTCTTAATTTCCTACTCAGGATTCTTTAGGAAATTAACGATGAAGAAGAAACATATAAGGGAATATTTTATTTTCTCCCGTATGAACCAACCCCTCAAAGTCTAGAGGTGTATAACTGATGCTGATCACCATCTACATAGCAAGTTTGCTTATCACGTTTTCTTCTTGGATATTCAAATCTCTATTCCTCCTATGCTTTTGGTGCACAGCTCTTCCCCAAGCTATTGTTTTATGGGCTGGATTGATTAACTAGGGGACAACTTAATTATTTAAAGTCGGTTGGATATCATCATGAGTATGTAAACCTCACATCAATGGTAATCCAGAGGTACAAATCATATCACGCTCCTCTGTATGAGAGTAAGAGGTTAACAATTCAATGAGTTTATAAATCACAACTCAGCATAGCTAAGTATTTCTGCTTATTAAATAGGGCTTCAGGGCTAGAAGATTGGAGAAGATTGAAGAATAACTTGTGATTACCACCTGTTATCAGATTAAAGCATAACTCTAACTCTATCGTTTATTTAACAATGACAGCATTCACCAGACCTCTGTGAAATTCTCCTCGCTGCAAAGATGACGGATTATTAATAAAAATTTGTCAGCACCAAACTACAGTTATATAATGGGTAAGATAAAGTGTGTGATGTAATAGATATGAATTTGTGTCTGACTGACAAGAGGGAATGACCTGGGCAAGGTTTTGCGAAGATGATGCAAGGCGCAAGAAGGCACATTTAAATGTATTTTCCACAGACTTTGATGCCAAGGTGCTATCAAACAGAGGAAGCCCTGAGGACTGGTGTTACAGGTGTTCTAGCTTGCAATCACAGATGCAATGCCCAGCCCCATTACAGCCCCATTACTCCACCACCTTGTTTTCACCCCTCAACAGGTTTACAGTGTGGCACTGTGTGTATTTCCTATGATAACATTATTCTAGTAGTAGATATAGCTCTGTTTGAGACATTCTTCTAGATATTATTTTTAGATTAGAATTCTGATTCCTGTGGATGTTGTGGTTTGCAGTTATCTTCTCTTAATAGCTGATTCAAAATGACCATTTAGACTATTTTGATATGTCGTTATGTAAGTAGAAATTCGGTAAAAATTTGTAATATTATTTGTTTGTTTAGCAAACATCCTTATAGCTTTCATTTATTGAGGATATAAATCAGTTCCCCTCACAAGTTCCATCTGTTCACAAGTGGAGTTCCCCTAACTACTACTTTATGCTTTGTCTCTACATTTCAGCTGTTAAAATAATAGTTTGTTCCCTACCTGTTTTGTTTTACACAGACATTGATAAAACGTTAATCGGCAAGGGCCTAGACAGTGACTTAGGTCAGGAAAAAGCATGCGGCTCAGTTTGAAGCTTCATTTATTAATTTTGAGCAAGTGGTATGCATTCTAAAGCTCCCTGCGAAGGCAACATCACAACATGAGAGCGCAGAGCAGCGCAGTGCGGAATTTGCCTCAGTGCTGCAAGTTTTCCATCACCAAGACACCTGGGAAACAAACCCACAGAATTGGCACTGGACTGGACAGAAATGCAATAATGGACATTGGGGATCATAGAAAGGGCATATGCTCTGCACTCACCAGGCATAGACATGAAAGACATCTGGGCTGCAATGTATTGCATGAGTTGTGGGAGATTGAAGGGACCATGCTATGAATTTGATTCATACCGTCAGAATAGAAAATAAAGACCCTTCTTTGATGTCCTATAATTATACATAAATCTGCTGTGTACAGGATGATGGAACCCTGATAGCCCCAGCCCAGAGGTGTTCAGAAGCAATGATGCTGGGACACTAAAAGTCTAAAAACTGATAAGTAATGTAATTAGCCTTCAGCATAAAAAAATTAAAACTTTTCTTGCCAGATTTTCTGCGTTTGTTCTCTAATGTTTATTCTTTTGCCCCAGGTAAAAACGCTTATTCATCCTTACATTTGTAAAGCAAAAAGTATTCATTTATCATTTTAAAGTTTTATTTAGTTACTCAGGATTTTACAATATCTAAGGGAATAAGGACCTATAATTTTTGAATACCGACAGAGGAAATCATAGAACCATATAAAGCCCTCATTACTGCTTAGTGGTGTTGAACTATTTCTGTGTTGTAGGTAGGGAGTTTTAACATGACGATAAGAAATGTCCTTGTGTCTTATAAATTTCATAACAATAACGGGGGCAATAACGCTAAATAGCACCTGAGGATCTGGGCTCTAATAAACACACAATTATTTTGGGAGAGAGAATGGACAACGCAGAGAGAAGAGGCATTTACCAGGCGTTAAAAAGTACATGGGTGCCAATATTTTTGTCCAAAACTGAGCAGGAGTGAAATTAAAAATGCATTTAAAAGTTCAATGCAAGTCAAAGGCCAATGTTTAAAGTCTATTTGTTTTGTACAAAGTATTCCAATCTCCCAGACCTCCCTTATTAAGACCACATTTAAAAAACATCTTGCAGGTTATCACAGCTTGCCTCTTATCCTCTACATGAGTGGTCCTGCCTGTGCAGAACTGTGATTGATAAAAGGCTGGACTCATGTTCAAGTGCCTATTCAAGTGCCTAACTTTTACTCACTGAGGAATTAGCTAGTCTGCATTACAATAGGTTACCATAATGTTAGCAAGCAGGAGAGCATCTGTTTGAGTGGTCCAATGGATTCTTTTCCCTTGGAGGGATCCAGGCAAGTGATCCAAACAGAGCTGTTCTATTTGTTACAGCGCATCTGTCTGAATAGGGTAAAGAGACATTGTGGCCTTTGAATCCTCTCTGTTAGCAGCATGAGTACCACAGGCTTTCCTGTACGCGGGTCCTTTTTAGAGGAGATTTATGGGCTTGTGACCTCAGAGGGTTGGAATGTTTGTCAGAAGTCTCAGGGCTAGCAGGACTGTGCTGGTCTGACCTAACCGCAATCAGCGAATTTCTGTCTGGACAGTGCGGCTCCCATTAATGCTGTCTGACTGAGACAGGACACAAAATCAATGGTTAATGATTGCTAAAAGATAATGTCAATGGGTTAAATGATGGTAAGCTCTCTACAGCAATAGAAGATGCACAATTATTTCCCCCAACCCCTGGTGAATTGACACTTACTAGGGCCACCCTAGATAGTAGAATCTTCAAGAACTTAAATTTAGCATTGCAAGTCACTCTGAATGAGTGTGCCGGGCAAATATATGTGCTGTCATTCAACATGTTTTTGTCATTTAGCATGAGATTCTCACTTCAACAGGATTTGCCTCCATATAAGTCAATTACTATTAAAAAAAAACCTTTTTAAGTTGAAAATGAAATCTGAAGAGTGGAAATGTGTTTTTTGACAGCTCCTCAGTGTGTTTAAATGGGGCCCTTTCTCAGGATAACCCTTTCAGTGTCTTTGAGTGGAGCCCAGCTGATTTTGCCCTCCTCTGGTCCCTGGACCTGGTTCAACACCATAGCTCAGAACTGTGCTTTGGCAACAACACCTGGATAGGAAAGAGAAGAAGACCTCAACTGCCTTGAGTTCATATTTTGACAAGGGAGCAGGATGAAAAATCTGCATGGGGAATATGGACTGCTGAATTCAACACATTTCTGTGAAAGGAGAATATAGGATATTTTACTCCAAGAGAGAAACGTACCCAGAGAAAGTTTTGTCTGGCTTGTGACAGGCCCAGCAGTATTAGATCACATACGTAAAACTGTGAAGTATTAGACTTCACGGTTTTAGCTTCCTATGTAGTTCAAAGTGCACCCTGCAAAATATTTCTTACAGGAACACTTTCCGCTGTGGGAGTTTTGACCTTTTCAACATTGTACCACCACATCTTTTGGGTTTGCAGTAGAACATTGAAGAATATGCTAAAAAAAACCATGCTCCTCTCTACAATGCAGATTTTTGTTTCTGGATCAGTAAAAACAGCTGGCAATATCTCAGCTTACGGAAACTTTTTTTTGGAGAAATTCCTGAATCAAAAGCTATTAGGGCTTAATAAATAGTTGCTCAAATTTCAGAAACATCTGCCCAAAGAAATCATTAATGTTAAAGATGTTTAGTCTGTGTTAATATCTTGTCTGTGTCTGTGTTTTTTTGTTTTTTATTTCCTCAATGTTCCTGAAATAGATTTAAAAATATTTAAATATTTATAATAACAGCCTGTTATTAATGAATCCCATCATCGTAGAGGCCAATGAATGCAATATCATCCATGACAGTGCTTATGGAGCTTTTAGCAAAATAGTGCTCTCGCTGTTTCAGTAAGAAACAAACATATTTAAGGACATTCTCTCTATTTGAAGTAATCAATGAGACACTGAAAACAGATGACCAAGTTGACTTTACACCTCTCATTGTGTTTTATTTACCAGTTCCATTTTTTTTGGGTGTTAGCTGAAAATTATTTTCTTGTTTGCCCAAAGACAAAAGACTCTTTGCTGTTTCTGTAATTTGGACAATAGAACATATGCACAGCAGAAAGCTTCCAGCAATCGAATCATCAGTTGGCAGATGTCATATAACATGTATCTTTAATATTATAAGTCTTTGGCTGGTTTAACTGATACACCAGATTGGCTTTGAAGGATCCGGAAGAACATGCTGTGGTCTGGCAAGCACTATGAGAGTCAAATCAGGCTCTAAACAGCTATTTTATTTTGTCAGGGATTCCTAGTCTCTGCTTGGTGCTTCCTAAGGCCGCATTATTCCATGAGCATGGCCTTGCTAAGGGGTTTAAGGGCGGACTATTTCATGAGCATGGCCTTGCATAAGAATTTAAGGAGACGACTGGGCTGTCCTGATGAGCTGTTGCATCGGCACTCAAGCCGTCTGTTTTCTATTAAGAAACACAAATGGCAATTAACTACCACCTATTTCCCCCACTATGTTCAGTGTAGAAAACAAATATTTATGGTCAAGCTAGCTATATGGGCCTGCTAGCATTGTACTGCAAATGTTAGATTAATATAATTCATATTTATTGAACGTTTTTGGTAGCTTTCTGACTATAATTACAAAATAGCCAGAAATTGCCACCTGTTTTGAGTCTGAGCGAAACTGAGATGTATATTTTATTATTTTTCAGTGTGTGTGGTAATAGTTGAAAATGGTGTAATTGCATACATCCCCACCCTTGGACCATAAAACACTTTTCACCTTTTGGGAATTCTTGGATGTGATTTATAAAAGCCTTATAAATGTTGAAGGAAGTAAATGAGGGCTAACTGGCTAACCAATGTGGAAGTGTAGCACAATGTCAGTTTCCATTACTCTGCTGTTGTAAGTGTGTATTGTCATTGTGTGTTGTTTTACTGTTTGATGTGCTTATTTGATTTTTAAACATGTAGACTAGATTTTGTGAATTTTGCAGTTGACGTGCAGTTTTTCAAAATGGGATAATGTTTTGGCGTCGGTTTTTACTGTTTTGAAAATGTTAATTTTTTGCTGAGGCAGTTCCCTGTGGTAAGCCTAGGATAGGTGGAAAAGGAGCTGGGAGGGATTGTGTGGTCTTTTTTTCTCAGAGAGAGAGAGAGAGAGCTAGAGAGAGGGAGGGGGAGGGGGAGAGAGAGAGGGACTTCAGCACTGCAGCCAACCAGCCGGAAGTAGCACCGCTGAGACTATGAGACATAAAAACACACAGCATCCATCATGTACCGGACTGTTGCTCTGACCCACGCACACACACACAGAATCTGAAGGAGGCTGACCGACATAAGAAATATAATGGACACTGCGAGGTCTATACAACATGAGATATCTTCTCTTAAAGGTACTTTCTTTTTTATGTTATGCTCTGCCTAATTTATTTATTGCCATATACCTGGGTGTACTTTTTAAGCTTTTTAAATGCAGTTTAGAGGTACCCAACTGTGACAAGAAGTTCTGAAAGCCAGGGGATTATCATTAGTGTCTTAGAAAGTAAAAGAAAAAGAGGCTTTGAGATTGAAAAAATTACACTAGTGTAGCTGGTTTGGTTAGGGTGGGGGGTACGGGGGGGCTTGAGCATTGATGTCTGCCCGGTGCTGTTGTTTGTGGAGTGGTGGCAGGATTGTGCGGCTGATCTCAGCCAAGTGAGAGGCTGCTGCATGCGGCACGCAGGGTGCGTCTGCAGAGTGCTGCATCAGTGCAGCAACACGAGCCCCAGCCAACCCTGTCCTAATCTCCGCTGCTCAGGAATTCACAGCAGAGAATTTTGTTTTAAAGCCTTTTCAATGGGATAAAGACATTTGTCGATGTGTGTTGCCCTGAAGAGGCAGATAACCTTGGTTCTTTGCCCAAACCCCAGCGCTGTTCTTTGTTATTTATTGTGGTGCAGTATCTGTGGAGGTGCCTTAGCCCATGTGTACATGCATAAAAACCCAGAGGATCCTTTGTCTATGCTTGGCATTATTGCCAGACATTATGTAAAAAATGCAACTCTTTTAAGAGAGCATCAGCAACTCCTTATGGCATCAAGAACCTGATGTTAAACATTTTATTCCCCCTATTTTTGCTGATGTTTGCAATCCTAGGAAACAGGTCATGATTTCTTTGTAGTAGCAAGTATGTAGTTTCTGTTGCACAAAGACTGCAATAAATAAAGTTGTTTAGATATTAGTGCAGTTGCGCAATATAACATACTAACAGGATGGGACTGTGAGCCCCTGTTCCCGTCTGATGTCCTTACTGCCCGACAACCCAACAAAAGGTCATTGTAAATGTGTGACAGCCTTTACTGCATCAATTTTAAAAGTTCTAAATGTGGGCATATGTGTGGTGCTGTGTGTTTTATTCATGACTGCAAACTGCTTCCGTATCTGTTCATTCTAGATGGTCTAATGCAGGCTGCAGTTTCCGAAATGTCAGAAGTATACCTTAACCACCTGGGGTTTCGTACTGCAAAGTTGCCAGATCACTAAAAGGCTCTAGACTAATAGTGACAGCTAATTTATCCCCTCAAATATCCGACTACAATTATGTCATAATGTTGTCAGTAGTTAACATCTAACACCACTTTCAGCAGGATTGAAGTATGTCTTAAATGGAGGTGGATTAGATAAGATAAGGTTTGGAATAAATATTTCCTTTTTGTGTTGTTCAGTTGCAGAAACATGTATGTATTTAAAACAAATGAAACACATATAACAGACAGATGATGAACAATGCATGCATATCTTTTAGGACATCCTGCATCTGTCTCTGTGATTCCGACGTCATTTAACTATTATACCATTACACAGCTATTACACAGCCAGTAGCTCATCCGCTACCCATCTTTGACTGAAATCCTGTGCCGGTCTTGAATATAGTCAGCTTTAACTCTCTGCTGCAGGAGGGGTGGTGCCATTTCACTGGTGCCACAGCACTGACCAGACTGATTTTCAATCCCAGTCTTTCATTGTCCTGCGCTGATCCTTTCAGTGCCCAGCCCATTGAGAAGTTTCTTCCACAGGGGAGAATTTTGCAGCCCAGGGGTTCAGTGGGGACCCAGTTCCTGGTGTCTCCTCACAGCAAATCGATCGGATAGGCTTTCAAGGTGCTGCACTACAATGACATAGGGTCAGTAAACCAGTGCCTGAATAGACCTGTATAATAAAAAAGGAAAAGGTCTGTGAGAATGACCTGTGAGGGAATATTTCACAACAGGGTTTATGGGCCCAGTGATGTGTTCTGTGCCAGCCTCGGCATGGCAAGCAGAACCACATCAAATTCCTTACTTCTTTGTTTCTTTTGAAGAAAAAACTCTTGACCTAGATTCTCTAAGCTTAGTGCAGTTTATACAGATTATACAGTTTCCTGCCACCTTCACGTTGGCTCAATGTTTCTTTTAGGAAAGACGATCTTCAAATCTTGTATTTGTGTCACATTGGGCTATTTTCAGTTGTTTTAGTAATGTTCAGAACAGCATGTAATCTGACTCTACTCACTTTGTTGAGTATAGTCATTAAGGATCTAAACTATCTGCATCCATTACAAATTATTTAATGGATGCAGATAGTTTTGAGAGACATATCAGTTTTATGTATACAGTATGATATACAGAGGCGTTCATTGCATGTGAGTTGCTTGATATGTGCATAGTCTCCAGAGCAAACACCTGTTCAATTCAGTGATTGTACAGCAATTATGTAGTCTCAGCAGGGATAAACTATGGCAGCATACAAAAAGTGGCTAAATGTAAGCAACAGTAATATAGCCATCAAGGTGGTCAGTCTCTTTCCAGCCTCCTGGGAGCACTGCCAGACCAAGAATGGTGGGCCTACTAATAGAGAGTTGACAGCAAGGAAAGATCTTTGTACCTGACTGAATTTGGTAAACTATTCCATAATCAAGGGGCTCCATATGAAAAGGCCCTACCACCTAATTTTGCTACTCTTGGGACAGTCAAAAAGCCAGCCCCTTGTGAGTGAAGTAATCTCTGAAGGTTGTTAGGGACATGGAGTTCTTTAAAATACTGTAAAAAAAATGGATGATGAAATCAATTAATGTTTTGCTGTATGAAAATGAAAGACCATTTAGTGGCCTGTTAATAAGTAAATCAGCGGGGTGCTCTAAAGTGAAGTGATTGCTGTGTTGTGGACATATTTTCTTGCTGATCCAGGCAGTTGTAATGGTTTTGTCACAGTCTATGGGCTACCTGAAAAAAGGCAACGTATATGTTTTAAATAATATGTAAAATTTTAATTTTCATACAGCAAAACATTAATTGATTTCATCATCCATTTTTTAACAACAAACCACATGACATAAGAAATTAACACAATAATTGACACAATATCAATAATATATATATATAGTATATAAGTATTTTTAATTGGGTATTCATGTTTTAATCTTTTTCTCAAGGTGCTTTTTTAGTGATATCTATTTCATAAATGGTATGGTATAAAAATTCTCTAAGAAAACGTATTTGCATATATATACATATGTATCTTCAAAACTGACATGTCTCTCTTCCTCCTTATTGCCATTACTTGGCGTGGTACTGCTGAGATGTATAATATACCCAACCACACCTCTACTCTCACATCATTGGCAAATGAGCCTGCTGATTTGCTGAAGCCCTTCTATCAACTACACATTGATTGACATTCTGCAACGGCACCAGATGGCACTGCAAGCATCGATTGAAGGCACTCAACGACTATCTTCCATCCGCAGACAACACTGCCACTTACACACTAACTCCATCCCATTCCCAGACAACAGGTATTCTCAGAATCAATTCAGTTTATGTGTGAGTAATATATTTTGTCACTATGACCATCAGAGGAATGATTTAGGAAAAGGAATTATTAAATCAATTAATCAATGCATTTCAACTCATACAAGACTTCACAACGTACAGAAGAATGCTGTTAATGTCCATTACCTTAATGATGCGGCAATACAAGGATTCAGCTCAGCACTGATTGGAGGAGATGCATGTCTATGGAGGAGATGCATGTACTGCCGGGAATCCGGTAGGAGACCAGTACATAGGGCTCAGTCTGAACTTGGGTGAACGCCTTTGCCAACTGAGCCACTCAGGAGGCTTCCAGCATTTCTTATAGTCTCAAACTTCCACATGTTCCAGCTTAGAGAAAGACATGAAATGTGATGCTATTGGTGAAAACTGAGAAACGTATTCACATAATAAAGCTATAAAGTTCCAGAGCTCGGCTGTGTCTTGAGGTAGTTGCTGGTGTTCTGGTATGGTATGGTATGGTCTGGAAACTTTACTAGTGAGTATCAGAGGAACAGAGCAGGTGACAAAGTGCAGGAGCATAGTGCAGCTGAAGAGCAGAGTGTTTTTTGGTGTTTGCGTGTGTTATTATTGAAAGTCATGCCAAGTAAAAAAAAAATACATTTAAAATTTAATTAAAATTAAAATTGAAATCGTCTTTCAATAAATGAAAAAAAAGAAAGAAAAAATGTATACAACCTTGAGTCTGTGATATCTGAGCCGTGTGTAACAGTGGCCATCCACTGAATTTTTCTCCAAGGCATACTTGCTAAAAGGCCTTTTCCCATGGTATGACATACACAGCTTACAATTTCTACATTCATCCACTTACACTGTTTTTTTTACTTCTATCATTTTTTTTTAACGTTAATTGTTTCTTAAGTAATGCTATTGTCTATTTTTGTTTACATGTTTTCCTTTGATGCCCTGTAATGAAAGCTAATTACATCTTTAATCATGCAAATACTTAAGTTCACATCGTTAAACTCCCCAAATTTAACAAAGAATAAATTGCACCCATAAATGTTCATTTATTTTACATAAAATCGCCAGTAGAGGGAGCTGTTGTAAATGGATCCGCTTTCCTGATTCAAACTCATTGCAAATGTTCACGCGGAATTTGTTACTGAGTATATTGATACTGTTCATCTTCTGGTGAAGAATAATAAAATAGACTACAATTTGAGATGTGTCCTTTCTGATTTTGTCTCTCTCAATTTGTAATTGTTAACACATTTCAAATTCAGACCTGATTTTTTCATGTCTCGAGACTTTGGTCCTTGTATTGAGCAGTAGGGGGGCAGTAGTAACTTAGTTAAATCTTGAGCACAGAGACATGCAATGTACTTCTATTCAAACTTAAATCCCCTCATGACTCTTTTTGTTGTCTTTTGCAGGTAAGTTACCATTCTTGCACCAGTGTTTCAAGTTTGAGGGCCTGTCCCTCAGGGGCCTGCTGAAACCTTTGCTTATAATGAAGGAAGCCCAGGCAGGTAACAAGCATTGCCTAAGTTATGTGAGTAAGGCCCTCCAAAGGTTTGTAGGGCCATATAAGTACACAAATGAACTCTGCTTCATGGCTGTTGAGCCTTTGGATGCAGGTATTTGTAGTGATAGAAGGCTAGGGCTGAATGTTATATGGCAGAGAACTATTCTCCATATTAATTATTTTGAGCAGTTAGTTGTGTAGGTGTGTGCTGGTCCTCACCCCAGCTGTTTTATCAAGATATTTAACCAGAATTGCTTCAGTAAACGTCCTGTTGTATAAGTATATGAATGTAAAAATTGTAAGCCCTGCAAGGCGCTTTGGATAAAAGAGTCTGCTAAACGACTAAGTTGTAATCATACAACAAATGTCTTTACTGTGTGTTGCGTAGCATTGATTCTGTTTTGTCACTTCAGTTAGACCTTATGGGTGTGGCATCCCTTATTTTGGTAGATTTTCAGTTTGAACTTTGTTATCGCGTAATTCTGTAAATCAACTTGAGAAGCTGGAGGTTTTTAAAAACTAGACTGACAGAAATTAAACAAGGAGGCCCACAACAGGGGAATCACAAAAACAGCATCTGTAATTGTAATTCCAGAGGGACAGGGTAAGATAAGTGTCTGTACTGCATCAACCTTTGGTCCATTAGAGGGGACAAACGTCAAATAACTCACATTACAAGAGAAGAACCCCCACACAGTTCATTCCAAATAACTTTTAAATAGGTGATTTGTTACTGTTTCTTAACAATATGTTTGTCAACGCTATTGAAAAACAAAAAACTGTGATCTACAGACTTAAGTTTTATTTCATTTTTGATATATAATAATATTGTATGTGTATGTTGCACATTTTAAACATTGTAACGCGGTCAGTTCTACTGAACCACCAAACATATTCTCAGTTTTTCAAGAGCTGTGTTGTTTCCATGCACACGGAAGCTGTGGAAGGAAATAGTCCCTACTCCACACATTTCAGGAGTAGGGACTATTTTACAACATTTTAGTTGTCTTGGCTTGTAGAGCAGAACTAGTGAATTCTTCACTCCATACTCGCACAAAGGATAATCGCTCATTTTTCACTCTGTTGTTAGACCAGCTTTGTTTTCCTTAGGTAACCTAAGATGAAACGTCTGATTTTACGTTGTCTTTTAACAGGCTTTTGTCTTGTTAGGACACAGGAGTATAGCCCTAACTCTCTATTAGGTTTGTGGCTTGTTAGGACACTGGTAGAATCCACTAATGAGCTTGTGGCTTTTAGCAGAATTACATTTTGGCAGGCACCTTATCAAGATTTCTAATGTTTGCTGTAGAACTGAGCAGAAAATAAACTGCACACCTTAAAATAAAATATTTGTGTTACATTGTTGTAAGATATTTCAGGCCCATACATATTCAATGAAATTACTCATATTTGTTTATTGTTTTTAATGTTACCAATGGACTAAATACACTTTCAGTCTTCCTATGTCAGAATTTGATTGACTTTTATGTCAGTTGAAACAGAAAATAAGGACTTTTATTTTGGTATCTGTTAATTGTCATTTAGGGTTTTGTACTATTATGAACCAAAGGTATATCTCATGGTGTATGCACATTATTTTATGGAATGTGCAGATGGTGGAGTGATGCAAAAGCAAAGGAGGTGTCTGTCTAAAGAAAGCAAGAGCATTTCAAAAAATTAAAAATTAGGGAACTGATTGAAATTTTGCGAGCAGAGGAAATCAAGAAAGGAGATGAACATACTTACACTTCTGTGAAAAGGCTGCTCGTCCTGGTTTTCCAGCATTTCTCAGGGAAGTGTGACTTCTGGTAACACGCTGTAAATTTTGAACGGGTAAGGCCCCAGACAGTGTTAAGGGTCTTGTACAAAAGTCTTTATTGGGGTTTAGAGGGTGCTCTATACAAGAAGTAAAAAAAAAATTTTTTATGATTATATATATTTGTAGCTATTTATTCACTTTGAGTGTGAAAAGTAGTCTCTTCAGGTTGGGAGCTCTAGACCCCAGTGACTGCCAGATGTCCTGTGTATGTCTAATTTTGTCTGGTTGCCTGGGGTAACAGCTTTGTTTCTGACCAGGCTGGGCCTTGTGTTTACTTAGGCTGATTGTGGGTGCTGTTGTCTGGGCAACAGGGAAATCAGCGCGACCACACCCTTCTCAGGTCTGACCGCAGACTCATCGGCCATGAGTTATCTGATTGCAGCACCTGATGCAGATGGTGTGGTTAATTATACCCTGCCTTTTCATCCATGTCTCAAGAGAGCTGCACCTTTCCTTCCTCTCGGGTTGCCATGGAGGACTTCCTGTTGCCTGGTTTGGATTTTGTTCCCCCTCTTTAATATTATAACCTCACTGTAATCAAGTTTAAAACCCAGTTGCAATTACTGTGAGTCATGGCTTTTTATCACTTGCTCACATGCCGACTTGTTTTTAATAGCATTTTTTATGTTACGAATGTGTGTGTGTGTGTGTGTGTGTGTGTGTGTGTGTGTGTGTGTGTGTGTGTTTGTTTGTTTTAGTTTACTGGCATAATGCTGTCTGGGATCTAGTGGCCATTTGTGTATGTTTGTGTGTGCGTGTTTGTGGGTATGAGTGTGAGTGTGTGTTTGTCTATTAGTTTTCTGGCATGAAGCTGTCTGGGATCTTGCGGCCATTTGTGGAAAATGAGTTCTGCAACAGATGGTATGGCTGCCACAGAGCCCTGATCTCAACATCACCGAGGCTGTTTGGGATTACAGGGACAGACAGAAGCAGAAGCCTGTAGAGGAACTTTGGAAGGTTCTCCAAGATGTTTGGAAAAATCTACCTGCTGATTTTCTTGTAAAACTGCAGGACAGTGCACCTAAGAGAATTTATGCAATTTTAAAGGCAAAGGGGCTCACACCAAATATTGATTTTATATATAAAAGAATTTCCGCAAGGGAGGGAGGTGCCTGGCAGTGGAGGATCTGGTATGATGCACACCAAAGATTAACGTGCAGAGATAGCCAGGAGCAGATCCGGTGAGTGAGGATGAGGATCTTGTGGTGGATCCGAGAAGCAACAGGGAGCCAGTGGAGTTTGGTGAGGAGGGTGGTGGCATGAGTGAACTTCCTTTGGTTTAAGACCACCCGAGCAGCACTGTTTTGAATTAGCTGGAGAAGTCTGGTCGAGGAAGCTGGCAGGCCAGCCAGAAGAGAACTGCAGTTGTCCAGGCGTTATATGACCAGTGCCTGGACCAGGAACTGTGCAGATTGTTCAGTGAGGAAAGGGCAGATCCTCCTGAGGATGAATTTACAGACTCAAGTCACTGAAGCGATATGGTCCTTGAAGGGCAGGTAATAGTCCAGGATGACCCCCAGATTCTTAGCTGTGCAGCTTTATTAGACTCTGGTGCCTTCCCCTGTGATGTAGAAATCTTGAAAAGGAGTGTGTTTGGCTGGGAGGTACAGCAGTTACGATTGGCCGTGTTGAGTTTGAGGTGGTGATTAAACATCCACATGGATACATCCTGGAGGAAGGTGGAGATGCGTGGGAATATCTCAGAGATCTGTGAAGGGGGGAATGAGAGAAAAAGTTGTGTGTCATCAGTGTAACAGTGATATGAAAACCCATGAGCAGAGATTACTTTCCCTAGAGATTTAATATATAAAGAGAAGAGAAGGGGGCCTAATACTGAACCCTGGGGGACTCCTATATTAAGATAGATGTGGGGTAGTGACAGCATCTCTCAAGGAAACCTGATAAGAGTGACCAGAAATATAAGACATTGCCTGAGATTCAAACAATCAATCAATCAATCAATCAATGTATTTTTATAAGTACTTTTCACATGTTTCCATGTCACAAAGGATACATACAGAAAAATACAATATGTCCCAGGCCTGACCCCCCAAAAGCATGCCAGTGGCAACAGTGGGAAGGGAAAACTAGGCTATGCAAATGTTCTTTCTCCAGGTTTTGATTTGGTTATTCTTGGTGTATATAGATTCCCAGCCTCTTGTGAGCTAAGTAATCTAGATGGGACACACAGGACTATAGTATCTGTTAGATTCGAGGGAACTAGCCCATTTACAGCCTTAAAAGTTTATTTAAAGAAATGTTTAAATCAGCCTGCTGCCTTATTGGCTGCCAATGTAATGAAGCCAAAACTGGTGTGATCATATTTCTTACATATAGTAAGGATCCTAGCAGCTGCATTTTGAACAACTTGTAATGCATTTGTGGCTGTATTTGAGCCACCTGATAATATAGCGTTACAATAATCAAGTCTAGAAGTAACAAAAGCGTGGATTAATTTCTCTGCATCCTGAACACCTAAAAAATTTCTAATCTTAGCAATGTTTCTCAGGTGGTAGAATGCTATTCTGGCAATATCTTTAGTATGACGGTCAAAAGAAAGTTCTGGATCAATTGTAACTCCCAGATTTTTGACTAATACACGCTGTTCTATCATCAATCTCATCACCTCTAAAAGTGGGAGTGGGGCCATAGTAAATTACAGTCTGACTCAGACTGCTGTCTTACATTCCATTACAATTTTATGTTTCAGGACTTCGGACTGTCTCAGTCGGATGTCGTTAACGCCGGCATGGATAACGACTTTGCAATGAAACTGTAATGAAATCTGGCATCTCAGATTAAGCTGTGACCCTAGGAGCTAACCTTTCTGATCCCCTATCTGATGCACCTGGGGCAGAAACAAACAAGTCTATAAAATTCTCATCTTCTCTAATTTTATGGAGCCTCTAATTCAGATATCTTCTCTGCCAGTTCCATGTTATCATTACATTTCCTACAAACATAGTTATCGGAACCGCTAATATTGATGGATTATTTTTGTGATTGACAATATCAAAGGCAGCGGAGGAGTAGGACTGACAACTTGTCCTTTCACAAGTTGCTCTCGCAGAACGTAATGATTTGCTAACGGAGAGGAGGGCTGTTGGGTGTTTTGCTTTGAAGCCGGATTTAGGGTGTTCAAGGGTTTTGGACAGAAATGGGAGCAGGGAGACGGGTCAGTAATTATTTAGTACAGTGGGATTCAATTAAGGTTTCTTAAGTAGGGGTGTGACTTTGGCCTGTTTGAATGGAGTATAGAAGCAGCCAGTGGACAGAGAGGAGGTAAGTAAGGCTGTGAGGTGTGGGATGATGTCAGGTGCAATAGTCTGGAGCATTGGAGACAGGAGAGGGTCAAGTGGGTAGGTGGTGAGCCGGTATTCCTGCAAGAGCAGTAGGACCTCTTGGTCTGAAAGCAGGGAGAATTCAGAGAAAACTGTGTGGTCAGGGATGGTGGTGGCTGATGAAGTGAGTGGAGAGCATGCGGTCGGGTGGGTAAAAGTGGAGTGGATGTCATCTACTTTTTGGCTTTTTTGGCTGGATGGGAATGATTAGGAGGGAGGAGAATGTAGGGAAATGTTTTCGTAGAGAAAAGTATGCGTTGCATACAAAATAAAAATACTCTTAATCCATGAAAATAACCCTGGCATTAAAGTTGAAATACTGTCACGGCATCTCGCATCACTGAAAAAAAAAAATATATATATATATATTATATATACATTATATATAATGTAATATTATATCATAACATCATATGTTGTTTTATTTTGTGTTTATGGCATTAACACTCAATAATTTTACTCTGTTTGGATTGGCAGGATTAAGGTTTGCTAGCATTGTGTTTGGGCAATTAAAGGACAATCCTGTGTTCTCAGTGCCCCCTGCGTTATGGGCCTGGCTATTGAGCTATTTTAATAACTGGAGCTTCGTGGGAGAGTAGGGTGAAATCACAAGATCCAAGCACTGTATGGCCATATTCCTGGAAAATTGCTTCTGGTACACGGGTATTTACTTTGTATTTGCCCCATTACTGTGGGGGAGATTGTGAAGTGAACATGTGGATTGGTTAATGGCAAATAATCTCCTATACTGGAGAAGAAGAAAAAAATTTCACCCGATTTCAGTGCAAGCCTTTATAAATAATTTCAGTTTACTTTTACCATCTGCTAATCTGCACAGATGTCAAAAAATCATTCTACATTGTAAACAGCTCTAAATAAACTAACATGTAGTTTACATAGTTTACTGTATCCACTTCTCCTCCATTGACTGAGTTTAAATCTTTTTCATTTTAAAACTTCCAGATTTAAACCATTAAATTATTGTCTTTTCCCATCCCATGAACTGCAGAGGGCACTTTCTTGTCTTGTGGCAAACGTAACCCCGCTCACCCCCTTGGTTTCTCTAGGCTGCTGACCAGATAACTCTTGCTATTTTATCTCTCCCACCATATTTTTGCTTATTTTAGCCCCATTCAATGAGTCAATGTTTCTTTCCACCCTGGACCAGGAAAGGCTGATCCATGACTCATATGGAGAACACTAGATTGATTGTCCTTATTCTTTGAGCGAATAACTCATTTTGAGGGTTTTCCATTTTGCAGTTATACCTTTGCAGGGTTTTATGTAAGTGGAAATACTTACGATAAATACGAGGTACGAAAGAAAACTCTTTTTCAGTCAGACTTTGAGTTGTATTTCATGTTGTTGTTTTTTAAGTTAACATCAATGTTAATATTTACAGTCATGTGAAAAAGAAAGTATACCCTCTTTGAATTCTATGGTTTACGTATCAGGACATAATAACAATCATCTGTTCCTTAGCAGGTCTTAAAATTAGGTAAATACAACCTCAGGTGAACAACAACACATGACATATTACATATTTCATGATTTATTTAACAAAAATAAAGCCAATATGGAGAAGCCATGTGTGAAAAAATGTTTGAAGCAAAAACTTAAAATAAAAAACTTCAATAAAAAAGCGAGGCACTTGGAGGTATTGTAAACAGTGTTGTGGAAATAATGAAAAATGAAATTTTCCAACTGAATTGATGTTTATTGAGCTCAACAGAAAACGTTTGTCTGACTTCTTTGGAACAGACAAAGGATATTCTGTCTTTCCAAAGAAAATCATAACATTTTATAACATCAACATGTGTTACATCCTGCATGACTATGCATTACTCTTAAGCCCCTTGATTGGTTACACATTCCAATCCCCCATCTTCTCAATCCCCATTTGATACTTTGAACATAGAGGTTGGCTATTATTATCTGGTTTCTCTCACCCTGATGACCTAGACAGGAGCAGTAAGTCTCTTGTTGCCCTTTCCTACGTGTGACTTTACAGTAATTGTGCTGTATGAACTGGGAATATGTGTAGCCTAGTTTTCTCCAGTGTGTTGGAAAATTCAGTAATAAACAGCTAATCAAGTTCCCAACCCTGGGAAAATGTTGCAAAATAGAATTTGAGAGATTCCCATCACATCCCACATCACAGACATGGGCGGTCATTGACAAATCACATGCCACACCATGCTGGAAGCTTTCAATGATTAAGCTGCATCATGTCACCAGAACAAGCTGTTAATCGACTGTAGTGATAGCTTTGCTCATTTTAGAGCATGATTTTACTGTGGTTTAACATTCCTGATAAATTAATATTGAACATCACTCATAAATTTATGTAAACCCCCCAAAAAATGCTCCAGTCAGACAAATCTAATCACGTCGGACACGTGATTCTTGTTAGGCAATCTAATTATAACTGGTGCTTTTTCAGAAATGTTTTATATGTGCTGGAACAATGGAACATTTCTCAGAGTTTAATTTATATGGCATGGCAGGGAGCCTAAGGGTGGAGATATTAAAATCACAAAAACAAGCCAACCTAATGAGTTTTATTGTCCATGACAGGTGAAGGTGAGCTTGACAATATGTATGCTGAAGATAACCCAAACACAACGCAAAATGTATCCAAATCATAAATGAATAAACAAAGTAAATGCATGGGTATGCCAACACGGGAAATAGACTAATCCATTCTTATATCACTTTCTCACTGTTCTGATTGTGTGTCACTCTCAGACCATGTACGTTTTCCCTTGAGAATTTTTAATTTCCCTTGAGAAACTTTTAATTTCAGGCTTTTTAATACATTGGTTTTGTGAGCTGTAACAGGTTTGTGACTTTCTCAGATGCTGGAGGGCATGCCTACTCTGGCTGGTGTTGGCACAGGGGACCTCTGACGCTGGTAGCGTAAGGCAGTTAAGGTGACAGGCTTGTTACCAAATGTTTGCTGGTTCAAGTTCTACCCCAGCGGTTGTACTTTTGAGCAAGTTACTTCACCCAAATTGCTTCAGTAAAATATCCAGCAGGATAGGTGGATGAATGACAGGAAACAAGATTTCCAGGACTGGAACAAGATTCCTGTGTTCCGAAATTCCAAATAACTGGCGAAGCCATGGAAATGCAGCCTTTAGTTCTGGTTCCCATCTATTTATAGCATTGGATAAATAATTGAAATGGTTAATGTGCAAAAAAGATTTTTTCAGTCTCCTTTTTGCATTACATGTAGGTTACAGCAACGGAATGGACAGATTTTTTTACGTGCTTATGCAATTACATTTAAAGAAAATTCCCTCATGTCTATTAAAGTACATTATTCCCTATATTTGGTGTGGAACATAATACAAAACCAAGTATTTTGTTTGTGTCCTCACAAACTCCTCTAACTCTTTCAAAGTTCAGTTATTCTTGTCAAGTCAAAACCCCCAGAATTTCTGGATGCCTGGGCATTGACATAACCTGGCTTTGGGCCAGCAGATTCACTACAGTCTATCTTTCAAAACTAAATTCCCCTTTTCTGACTGCTGACTAGAGAAGATCATTATAATCACGGAGAAGAGAGCTGCCCTGACAGATGAGATACCGGCTCTTTGTCCACAATCCGTGCGTGAAATCTGCTCCCTGGCCAGCCCTGGTGCTTGGGACGTTCTTTCAAATGGCTGGGAGTGAATCAAAAATAGTCTGGCAAATGGCTGCCCGTAGAGAGAGTTATAATAGCTGAGACAGAGGTAATAAAGTGGCTGCACACAGACCCACAGGTTTCCTCTGGGATCATGTGCCTAATGTGGTCTTTCAGAGGGTTTCCTTTCACCTCAAATAAGTATAAACAGTGATTATCACTGCTGTTGGGTGACAGTGTGTTTAACATGTCACCATGTCATTGGCCACCTGGATACTGAGTCAGCAGTGATCTTGTTGACAACTGTTGCAGCAGCTTTAAGATCCTTATAACTGTCCTCTAAAATAATTGATGGACATGCCCAGCCTTGAAATTAGATGTTTTCAGAACCGGTGCTATTGTGCCTGGTGCTGTGACATGGTGGACATCCATTCTCATTGCCTAGTGCTTCGACACAGTGTACACTGTTGCTCATGGTCTTCTACAGGAATCACCCCTGCTTGTCTGACCATGGCCCCATTCAGAGCAGGGTGGAAAGATAAAAAACAACAACCCTCTCACCCATATTTTAGACATGAGAAATTACACACAGGAAAATATATTAATGAAAAAAGAGGCTTTGGAACAATGAGCTTTGGAATAAAAAAACTTTTCTTTTCACCGTGAGAAAACAAGGTTCTTTCAGAACTGTGTTTTATGCTAGATAATGTATGGACTCATATTGAATAGCTGTTATTACAGGATATTGCATTATGTGGAAGACATAATGGATGAACATTTCATACATTGATCTGATTTACAAACTAATAATACTCCGTTTAATTGTTTAAATAGAGTAATATATTAGTTGTAATATACTTATGAAATGTGTAGTAGTATGGTCAAAAACTATGTGGTCACATCATAAACGTACAACAGATACACTATATGGACAAAAGTATTGGGACACCTAAACATTACACCTACAGGAGCTTTTATGACACCCCATTCTAAATCCATAGGCATTAATATCGAGTTGGTCCCCCCTTTGCAGCTAT
>JAOVYW010064370.1:0-21747 GCA_025775045.1 Hiodon tergisus
CACACACACACACACACACACACACACACACACACACACACACACACACACACACACCGGCCACTTTATTAGGTACACCTAATCACCTTGTTAACACAAATATATAATCAGCAAAAACAGGTCAGAGGAGAATGCCCAGACTGGTTCGAGCTGATAGAAAGGCAACAGTAACTCAGATAACCACTTGTTACAACCAAGGTATGCAGAAGAGCAACTCTGAATGCACAACACATCGAACCAGCTATTCAGGTTTCATTGCAGGCCTAGCTTCTAGGGGGAAGCAATCATAAGCTTGGTTTGCAACAGGGGATCAATTAACACAAGTGCAAATGAACATAGGACAAGGGAACAGGTGATGGATTGGGGAATTTTCCGGTGTGGACATGACATTACACTCTGCCCTACATTGGTGGGACTGTCCACAAGGGGGCAGATCTCCTGGATGCACTCTGTGGAATCATCAATGAGTGAGAGATCCAATATGTCCAAAGTTGGTACCCATGACTGCTCCTCCAGGCCGTGCCCTTCCATATCTACCAGGTATTGGAGTCTGCAATGGGAACAGAGCAAGTAAGCTAGACAATCCTCCAGGTCCAAAGGAGGTGGTGAAGCAGTTACTGGTCCACAACTGGATTGACAGGCTGACTGGGATCAGACACCAAGGGATACGTGGAATGTTGGGGATATCCTGAAATGTGCTGGCAACTGCAGACAGTTGGACATGAGATCAATTTGTTGGAAATGGGCTGATTTAGCAAAGACTTTTCGAGGGGAAGTGGAGCCATATGCACCAGCTGCATGCCTTCTGACGTTGGGGAAAGAGTCATCCGCGACAAGAACTTGGGGATGTAGGTAAATGACACTAGGCCGTTCAGAGAAGCTGGATCAAAGGTGAAAGGATGTGTGATCTGTTCGAAAATATTTCACCGAATGGGAGCTATGATGCTGGAGAATGACTGGATGGGTTCTGTGGGAGCAGAAACAGTGTGTGCATCCAATTGATGTGACAGAGAATCAGCTTTGGTGTTCTTGGATCGAAGTCGTAAGGTGAGGAAGATCTGGAATCTGGTGAGGTGCTGAGTATGCCTGACCTGGGCCCAGCATGCCTAACCTGGGTTGAGTCAGGATGTACTCCAGATTTCGGTGGTCAGTGAGAACAAGCAAAGGGTGTTTGTCATCCTCCAGTCAGTGCCGTCGCTCTTCAAAGGCTAATTTAATCCAGACAAGCTAACGATTATCAATATCGTAGTTGTGTTCTGCAGAGGTAAGCTTCTTTGAGAAGAAAACACATGGGTACAGCTTAGCTAGCTGACCATTTTATTAATAACACTGCCCCTACCCCAGATTCCTACCACAATGGGGAGAGAGGGATTAGGATGTTTCAGGATTGGGGCAGTGGTGAACAGCTACACCCTTGAGAAAGGATGTGACAGACGCCCAGTGAACTAAAGTCTCGGATAAAGCAAGATATAAATTCGCAAAGCCAAGGAATCTCTGGAGTTAGTTAGGGCTTTGAAGTTTGGGACATTCAGTGAAAGCCCTAAACTTATTCCACCATAATTGATATCTTTTCTGAGTGAATCAGTCCAACTGAAGGGTGATAGAAATGGTCCTTTGGCAGACATGTCGTTGATGAATTTCCCCACAGAACCTGAATCCAGTAATGCAGACTTCTTTATCCTCCCATCAATGATGACTTAAAAAAGACACGGGGAGTGAACAAGGAGACATTGCCCTGGACATGCAAAGTTCTGAGACCCAGCCGGTGTAGCATCTTTAGTCAAAGGTATCTGGAGAGCCAAATACCACGGGTGATTGGGAGTTTCCATAGTTCGTTGTGGGAAGCCAGCAGAGGGGGATGTAGTCGTTGATCAGAGTGAACCGGCAACCCAGGAGGCTGTACCGCAGGGTCAGAACAGCCCATTTGATGGCGATGCACTCATGCTCAATGGTGCTATATCATCCTTCCCGGGGGGTGAACTTCCTGCTGATGTATAGGACCGAGTGCTCCACCCTGTCCACCTTCTGGGCCTGCATGGTCCCCAGCCCCTATTCCGATGTGTCTGTCTAAAAGCTATAATGAGCACCGGGCCCCTAAACAGACTCACTTTAATGGCCGCGTGGCACTGTTCCGTCCGTTGGACTGGGTCCCTTTTTTGGTGAAGTCCGTCAGAGGTCTGGCTACATCAGCAAGCCTATTCATAAATTGGCGGTGATACCCTGCCAGACTAAGAAAAAGAACTAACCTGCTTTTTCGAGTTGCCACTGCAGCGACTTTGTAAATCACAGAGTACCCAGGATGGCTAATAGATGACAAAGATGCTGCTGCCAGGCATTAATGAACATGACGATGTCATTAAGATGTGGTGTGGCATATGCACTGTAGGGCCAGTCGGAGCAGACGATGAAAGGTGGTGGGTGCCCCGTGGGGCCCAAATGGCAAAGTGATGAACTGATGTAAGCCAATCGGAATGGAAAAGGCAATTTTTTCCTTGGACATTGCGATGTGGGAAATCTTCCAAATCTCCTGTAACACCATTCATTTGTGTTTGGGAATACGACATGGCCGGAAATAAGTATCTGGCAGGGGAATGTAGGTGGTGTTCTATTAGTCGACCAGGCTGAAAATACATCCGCAAACTCCCGCTCCAACCTCTGTACCTCTGCTTTTTGGGCTAAAGACAGTTGGTTACCTAGGAAAACTGGGAGAGACTCTACAGTATTAATTTCTGGCCCCAACTTGGGGGAAATGCCAGGTGGACGGGGTTTGCGGTCCTCATTCTTTTAAGGAGGTTTATATGACAGATTTGTCCATGTCGGAGCACACAACCTCGTACTCAATATCCCCCATTCACTGTGTGACCTCAAAGGGTCCTTGCCACTACGCTAATAATTTGGATATGGAGATGGGAAGCAATCCCTGGACAAAAGTGCAGGTACGTCTCCCTTAGGGGTTCCAGGTCAGGGCTTGCCTGGTTGTCTTTGTTTTGGGCTTCCGGAGTGTGCAACTAATCCATTCCCAGACTCTCCTCATGATTTATTTGCGCGCTGAGAGCTAATTTGTTATCTGTTATCTGAGTTCATTGTTACTGATGGTATTTGGCTAGCAGACTTTTAGGATTCTTCTCAGGCAGGTGTTGATGAAGGTCTGGACTTTATTGATGGTGGTCACTGCTGTTCTCCAAGTCCCTGCTCCATACAGTAAAACTGACTTGACATTGGGGTAAAGAGCCTGACCTTAGTTTGTTGGGTCAGACCCTTGGAGCCTTAGATGTTCTTCACCTGGATGAATGCTGCCGTTACTTGTGACGATATTTGCTTTGACATCGGCATCTGTGCCGCTCTGTTTTGTTGATGACACTTCCCAGGTTGTGGCAGGCATCCACCTGTTTCAGTGCAACTCCTGCCGAGGTAACTGGCTCTCTGTTGCTTGTGTTAATCTTGAGGATCTTAGTCTTTCCCCTGTGGATATTTAGTCCAGGATGGGCCAAGGTGGTTTGCTTTTTGCTTCCCTGTGTAATCATCTTGTGCCTTAGCTTTTTTTGCTCTCGTTCTGCTGATGTTTACAGCAGCTTTCTTGGTCTTCCTCTTTTGGATCTTGTGTAGAGTGGCGCAGGAGATCCATTCTTTGTGCTGGTAAATCTTGGCATTTAAGTTTCCCATCAGCATGTTAACATCTCTCTCTGGGCATTTTTTGAGTATTCGACTACAAAAATTTGATTAGATTCGAGTAATCGGATAAAAAATTATTTTGCAACAACAACACATGAATTAAAATTAGTGTAGCCCTAAAGATTTCACAACTTGACTTCAGCATTTACTTTTCTGTTTTCTTGAGCTAAAGTTTAGGGACATCATAACTAGCCATCAATATTGACTCACTAGCCATTACAAATAACCACTGTTACCGTATGTTCTTACTGGCATTCATCTCAACTAGCAATAACATTAAATTAACATGATGTTAATGTTAACACTAACATCAAAGTTTACGTCATCGTTGAGGATGTGCTGTTGTGGTAAGCTAGCTCGAATTTACAATGGATACACTGCACAGTGTTTAAATATTTTTGTAGTTTAAAATGGTCCCAGACTTTGGATATTTTCTGTCGTTTCCTCTTGCCTGTCTCTTCGCTTTACTCGGCTGCGTCACCTGAATTCTGAATACAGTGCGTCAGTAATAACTGTCCGTGTGAAACACGATGAACTTTGACACCAGTAATAGTAATCAAACAAAGGTTCGATGCAAAGATTTTGCCTCGATTATTTTTTGTAACCGAATTATTCGAGTTACTCGAGTAATCGTATCAGCCCTAATGGATTCTACTCTTAACGCATGTATTACCAAATATACACACATTGACTAAGTACAATAAAACAGGTAAAATGCCCAGATGCCACAATTTACTTGTGGACTCATATCATGAGATACAAGTCACCATCCGTTGCTGGAGCGCAAAATACTTTGCTTCCCTGATTAGCTCATGTGAGAATATCGTCGCTAGCTCCTGCTGATTCTGTCGCTTCGTAGCAATGTAGAGGAAATTGTCCAAAATAATTTGAAACTTTCTTTCAGATAGCAATAGCTCAGTCCCGGGGAAAACATACCCATGTCTGGGAACCTTTTTGGTGTGGTCATGTAGTCACAAAAGCCGTGATCAAGGCCCTCTCATGTGGAGGGCTTAGAACTCAGTTGCAGCTCTCTCTTTATGGGCCAGCTGAAGGACTTGCTGACAACAGGAAGCTGTGTCCCTTCTCAGGAGAGAGAGCCATTTACGACGTGCTAATGGCTCTCTGTGAATGGGCGCTGGATTTGAAAGTGCCACCTTGGGGAGATGGTTAATGATCATCCCCTGGTGCCGGAGAGAGGAAAATTTAGTTTGCTTGGACTGTGCATGGTTCCTACAATAGCCTCACTGTCCCTTCTAGTTGTACTGCTAAGTTGTACTTTGCCCGCCGTTCTTTCGCCCGGCTCCTCTACCAACTCCAGCACCTACTGAGGGATCACAGGTCGTTAAATACTGTTTTAAATTAGCATGATCCTCAGCCGGTGCTGATGGGCGTGCCTGGACCTCTCCCGTGCGTGTACTCGAGACGGATGCGTGGCACAGTGTCCTTTAAGGACACAAGTAAAATGAAGAGGTTCATAGAAATGACATATGCCACAAATGTTATTACAGTAAATATGTCAATGCTATATCAAAACCGATTTTCAAAGTCCATTGATGTCCTCAAAACAGACCTAGGATTTCTGACACTTGCACACCCCAGCCAATCCATCATGGTGCATCGACTCTTCTCCTCTAATATGCTGCTCACACACACGCACAATACATTGCTAAGCTATCGTTATGCGCTCTCTACGATCTACTGTAGAAAACTTTTCCATGGACATTTTCACTTAGGGGTGTATTCACTTTTGTTGCCAGCGGTTTGGACATTAATGGCTGTGTGTTGAGTTATTTTGAGGGGACAGCAAATTTACACTGTTATACAAGCTGTGCACTACTTTACATTGCAGCAAAGTGTCATTTCTTCAGTGTTGTCACATGAAAAGATATACTCAAATATTTGAGTATATTTGGTGTACTCACTTTTGTGAGATACTGTATATATATATAGACACACACACTTTTATAATATACAATTAAATGTTTTACTGTGCATATCCCAGGCAATTATTATTACATTAATAAAAAATGAATCATAATACAATTAATCTTTTTGCAACTGTTCATTTGTTATGTTTATTACATTAATCACAGAAAGAAAATACTTCAACTTGTCATGTTTATGTATATTTTATTTTTCATTAAAATATAATTGAACTGTTTACTATATATGTCATTAAAGATAAAAAGAATGAAAACGCTACTGTTTATATATCTATCTATATAAATTTGTAGAAAAGTAAATTACCAACAAAAACTAACACAAGTGCACAAGCACACATTTCCGCTGGGTTCTTCTTGTCAGTGCCATCCACCCTAGTCCGGAGGCAAACTTGACTGAAAATACAGTTTTTTTGCACTCTGCCGCTGTCTCCGCAAAATAGCAAAATATACTGACAAACAAAAGAATAGGATGGGGTAGTCTGGAAATCAGTAGTGTATTTGTGGTCAGTGGATATGCAGGGGGTTTTATGGCGTGAAATAAAGCCAAAGGTTGCCAAAAAAATAGTGCTCGCGGAGAGAGGGCATCAGCTTATATAGGACCAGAGCAGGACTCATGTGTGCTCAATCTGCATCAATGCCTCCTCCCACTGCAACAGAACCAATACAGGCAGAGGAACAGCAGACCAGAGGGAGTACTCCAATGATGCGCCCTGGCCTGATTGTGTCTAACCCGTAGCTTCCCCATAGCCGTTCTCAATGACTTTAGGTATACCAAATATATTAACTGACTTACTTACTTTGAATAAATAGTTACTACCTGCCTTAGAAGGGGGCTATGGACCCACACAATCAAGGATCAAATGTTCAAAGGGTTGACCAACAGCAGGGATCGGATACGAAGCAGCTGACTTTAGTGTCTAGTTTGGAGCTTAGCCAAAGCAAAAGAATATGTTCATATTCCACCAGTCTATGCATTACTTAACTGGCTGCTGACTTTAAGGTGTTCATTCTCACTTTTAAGGCAGTAAATGGCCTTGGGCCTTTGTATTTAAAAGACTATCTGTTTAATTAGTCTTTTAGCCATCTTGGGTGGTGATATGGAGGGTTGAATTTAGCCATAGAAATGTCAGATGCAAACCGCTGTCGCTTCTCTATTAGTAGGCTCGCTCTCATTGGTCTGGCTTTGCTCTTAGGAAGTGAGAAAAACTTTGATCTCCTTTATGGCTATATTACCATTCCTTTGCATCTCAACATTTGTTTGTATTTGTATCCTGCCTTAGTTCATTCCTGCGGAGGCTACATAATTGTCATACAAACACTGAATAAATTTTTTGCATGTCAGCTACCATATACTGCTTTTTTTAAATGTCCACCCGCTTCCCTCGCATGGGTAAGATTACCTGGATCCAGTCTGAAGTACAGTCCTGCCAGCAAGAACTAAAACAACTTTTTTATTCTGCATGTCTCTATTATGTCATTTTTCAGGAGTTCTCTCGACTGACTCTGGGTCAGGGAATCATTTTCCACTTTTCCTGTTTCAAGGGTAAGGTAAGATTTGGTCTGGCCCATATGTCTCATTTCCCTTCAGTACAGAATCTTTTCAATATGATATTTTTAAAAATAATATTATTATTTTATGATATCAGCAATTTTCAATTTGAAGACTCCTGCGCAGGGTTGATAAAATAAACAGAGACTGCAAGCAGGGCTATGCAGCCTGCTCTTTCTCTACAGCTGTTCAGTTCATCTGTGAATTTACACGTTCTAAAGAAAATAAAGGGTCCAGGTAGCATCCTTGCAGCACTGTTATTCTAGCCCAATATTGCTCACATTTCAAGCATCATTAGTATAAAACAAATATTTTCTCTCAATCAATACAGTAATCTTTTTAGTCTTGGGACAAGAAAGGGAGTAAATGTCGTTAAACTACAGATTAAAACCTGATGAAAGAAAATTGAGCATACTACAAAATACTTTACTTTTTTATTTAAAATGTGTGGACACAATTTCTTACCATAACACATTCGTCTCATCTCTCTACTGCCAGTTGTTCCTAGTAGGATTAACTTCATATTGTATATCCAAAGAAAAAAGACAATGCCACTAGTTAAAACATAATGTAAGGGAACCTTTTTACTCTACATAAACAAAGTAAAAATACTCCCAACTACTCAATTACACGTAGTACAGTTTAATGTGTTAGGGTCACTGCTTGAGATTTTCAACAATAATGAGAGTGAAAGTAGAAAGGATAGTTTGTGCTTTGTGTATGTGCTTGCAAAAACAAAAGCGTGGCATAAATCCAGTAGACTGAAGCGTTATAGCATCAAACAATGAATGCATAATGAAAGTAGTACAGTAATTGGTAAACTCCCATAAGCCCCTGTCAGGATTTCAAAAGTGTAGAAGGGTCTCATTTTTCTATCTCTGGTTCACTAAGAGCACTGAAATTGAACACAAAAATTATTCCAATGAGAAGAATAACTGCAATTTTCAATGGCATTCAATGGCCAATGGAAATAATTTAAATCATGCTGGAGATTACGGCTTTAGGGGTTGACTCAAAACCTGAACCTGAAAAGTGGGGCCCTAGTGATTTAGTGGGGCCCTAGTGAGTTGGACTTATGCTCATATTCAGCTCTAAGTCCAAATTTCTAATTTGTTTCAATATTCTGATATTAGTGAGGATTAAATCTAGGGTTTTGATTATGTAAAATGCACTGATTGTAGTTAAAAAGTTTTACATTTATCACTTCCTGAAAATGAATGTACTCCTACTTTTTGGAATTTCGTGAAGCCTAGGTTATATTGCACAATACATGCATATATGGTTGTTTTTGTTTTATAAAGCCATTGGATGTTGTTAATCAATATCTCTTTAAATTGACTGATTGCTAAATGTAAGAGGTGACCTATATTTTCCATTTTGAAAAACTACAACTCATTTGGGGCAGCTCTGGCCCTGTCCTTCCCCCAAATTTTACTCAAACCCATACTGTGTCTTGTTGTTTGCTAACAAACTGTGTTACAGTGGGAGGGAAGTAAATTTAACTTTTTTTGTTTCTTAGGTTTAGTAGCTAGCTAAGTTAGCTAAACAGCTACCAATAACTATTAGGTACTAAATTATTCAATGTTTGACAATCTGAGATCTGGATTGAAAAACTTGTTATGTTATGCCAAACCTTGGGTTACTAGTTAACTCGTTGACTCTCCAAACCTATGTAGCTAACTTTAACCTGAATTGTTTTACTGGCTTTGTAGAATTGATGAGTGTTAGTTATGATAATGACAGGGCTCGGTCCTGGCTGCTCTGTTATTCTAAGGCAAAACAAAAAATACCCTCCTCTTATATCCCTAGAAGGATATAATATAGTGTACAGCGCTGGCATGTTCAGCGCCGGCGAGTCTTTCATTGGTGGTACCTGAGTTTGATTGTCATTAGTGAAACCATACTAACAACAAGCTCTCATTAGAGGGCGTGGTCCTCCCTCTCAATTCTGCTGCCCATCACAATTTCTTCCGGGTTTGAGGCCACCATTTATAAAACTTTATTAGTCCCGAGTTCTGCCAAAAGCTTAGGACTAATAATTTTGGCTATTTAAGATTTAAATATCTGCTACCCAAGTTATCATGTCTATTTTTTCAATGTGTTTACAAAGGTAAATATAGCAGATTTTATTAGCCTATCACAGTCTTTTGAGATGTTTACTGGCATAAACGTTTTAGTTGCAGTCAAAATGTTTGTGCCAGTAAAACATATCAAAATTGCCAACAATCAATTTTTATTTGTAATATTTTAAGTTGATGTAACATACTAAACAGTAATTCAAAACCATTTTTGTGCAAGAAAATTCTTGCTTATTAGCATATATTCACAATGATCAGCTTGTCAGAAATGGACCACTACAAACTTGAAATCAGTGATTATCATGACAACCTAGCCCACACATTTGTTAACCTGTTAAATCATGTTTTCATCAAAGCTCCATTTTATCCTTGTTGGTTGGGGGGGGGGGGGTTATATATATATATGACAAAAAATTTTATCATAAAAAATGCATTAGTGACATCATATTACAGACATGGAATGATCTAGGGTGAAATTCCTTAAGGTAACTCTTTATATTTCGCTTATAGGAAAAACAACAACAACTGTAAACCCTATTATAACAGCTAAGTTAATTTAGTTCAAATTAATGTTGTATTTTGTATTTACATTCTGAAGCTGATGGTTCAAAGAACTCCAATATGCTTTCTGTAAAATTTGTAAACTAAACAAAACAAAAATGAACTTGAATGCATGAAAGCTACGGCCCTTAAAAGTGACATTCAGAAAAGTTTCTGACTTGGTAATACCCATTATGTAAATAAGGGGCTCAGTAGGTAAAGGTGCATTCCTAAGCACAGGCTCATCCCTGTGATCCAGAGGGTGTATTTATGTGAGTGGTGTCATGCAATTTACAGGGCACCGTCTTAGGGGGAAACAGTTTGTATGGCTTCCGTCTGAACATAACAGTTTTACGAGAGGCAATCAATTAAAGCTTAGTGGGTTGGAGGAGCTCATCTGCACATCTCTCCCTTCAAAGAAAGGGCTCTATAGCATAGTGATGAGATGCAAAAACACAGCTGGTGATTCCAAATTGGGCAAAAAAACAACAAATTTCAAGCAGTTTTTGAGAGCCTTGGTAGAATCCACCTAGTGTTTGACAAAACAATAAAAAGCCTACCCAAAAGGTCCTCTGGTACGGATGTGGGCCAAAACAGAATCAGCTTGTAGAGTACAAAATAATGCTCTGGCAGCTCCCCAGTAACCATATTACAAACCTTTCTTTCCTCTGTTGAAATGTAGCTTCTATGTAGTAGCAGTACTGTACACATGAGACCGCATCGGTTTCCAGTGACAGGGTGACAAATTACAGCTGATGTTGAAATTGATTAATTCCAGGATTTATGGGATGAAAGATGTGCCTTTAATTGTATTTTTATTTATTTTATTGCTTTCTATCATGTTTAGCAATTCAAGACACACCAATATGTGTAGTGTAGCAAACAATAGAATTCCAATGCTAGCAGTGGCTGCCTCATGCAAGACTGAAAGTTCTCCACACAGAAATTAGCTACAACCCTAACTAATTGCTAACTTTTTTGGACAATCCACCACTTATAAGGGATTGTGCAATCATATACAACAGACAATTTAAATGTGTAAAGAATCTCAGTATAGCACAAATTGTTGCTTCAATGTTGAACTGACATTGGAATAGTTTCAGTTAATTTTCTATCTCCCAAAAAATGGACTTTGCCTCTCCAAACTCTTATTTGCCCCCATCAGCAGACTAGAAAAAGGCCACTTCAAATTTGAGGGTAGGAGATGTTTATTCATTATACATTTTGTTACTGGTTCTAAATAGTTTATATCTGGCCCTTGCTTACCCAGCTCAGAGCTTCTATTCCATTACTGTAATAAATAAATAAATAAATAAATAAATAAATAAATCTTAAAATGTGAGAGAATTCCCTTTTTTTCTCTGCTAATGGTCCAACATGGCGTATTCTAAAGAGTGAAGTACAAAAAAAGATTCAATAATTCCGGTGAGTAAAAATGCATTAAAATCCATTTCTATTTTCAGCGTCAATTTCATGAGTCTCTTCGTTAGTGCACTGTATCAAATGTATATCGACACAACCAGAAAGTTTCTTCTGAAACTTTTCAGTCAGTTGAATATTTATTGTTATATTGAAACAGTTAAGTCAAATAACATGGTAATTTAGTAAAAAATAAAAATTATTAATTGGAATGGTCAACCCATTTAATAATGTGGGAATGGAGTCGAACTGATAAGGGAGGATTCAAATGAATAAAAAAGATGTCTTTCATATTTGCTGGGGATTTGACTCAAACTTTTTGCAGGTGAATGGTGTTAAATGAAACATTTAATCCCCTGTAGGCAGTATGATTAATTCATAGATAATGTTCAAAGAAATAATTGAATTCCTATTTCTAACATTTTACACAGTAAATGGAAATCCTGTAATAATAAGATTTTTAATGCCCAGACAAGAGACATGGTAAATTACTTTAATTTTCAATGCTTAACCGTTCATTTGTACTGGTGAATGAAAAACAATAATGAAATATTGCAACAGTATTTATCAAATATGCTCAACTAAATTCATAATCCAACGTGAATAAATTATGAAATGAGATCTGTGACATTTGGATCATGGGCAGTTGAGGAGACAGCTTTGCAGTCATCAGCAGCTGCACAGTCATTAGCCATTTAACACTTAGACGGAAGCTACACGGTCACCAGTTGTTTAAATGTTAGGAGGAAGTCACACAGTAACCAGCTATTTAAATATAAAGAGTAAGTCACACAGTAACCAGGTGTTTAAATGTGAAGAGAAATTAACATAGACATGACCTGCTAAAAAACTATCAGCAGCTTGATTGCGAGAAGAAAGTTAAATCTTCACAAGCAGCTACAAGGTCAGCAACTTCATCAATCGTGGTACATGGTCACCAGTGGATACACAGTCAACAGCTGTGTAAATGTGAGGATGACGTTACCCATTCACCATTCGTCGGTCAGATGACCACACAGAGGCCCAGTCAACTTTATAAATATCTGGATGGGCCATTGGAAAAGCATGTTCCCACTTTTGTCTAGTATGTCAAAAACAAAATACTAAATTCACTGGCAGTGACAATCATATTATGAATCATACATATGACTATGATAACAATTTCCTTTACATTGCTACAATGGAAAAAAGTTTATTGCTATAGCCAACCAGGAGTATGATTCAGAACATTTTTACTCCCATGAGAAATAATCAATGAGTAAAAAAATACACCATAAACATTATAAACTCTTTAATGGTACTTAGAATATACATTAGCCACAGACTTAGTGTAATCTACTTTAAAAAAATCAGTAGATTGAGGTTATTGAGACAGGCTTAGGAGGATGACAAATTACGATGACTGGTGAAGACTGAAGACGGCTGCTGAGGATCATTTAGTAGTTGATGACCATATAGCTGTTGAAGATCAGATTACATGGGAGGACTGTCCAGCTGCTAATGACCATGTATCTGCTGATAACCGTGTAGCTGCTAGTGACCGTGTCGCTGCTGATGACCGTGTAGCTGCTGATGACCGTGTAGCTGCTGATTACATGTAGCTACCTCTTTGTACTTAAACTGTTACAACATTTCAGTACCCGGTAATCATGGTCCTGGATCATGGTAAAAAAAAAAGACAGACTTTGTATGCAGCACGTGCCATTCTGACAGTTTGGAGTTGGCGTTTCAGTGGCCATTGTCCCTTGGACTGATGTTAAATTGTCAAAAAAAATTTCAAAAATAAACTCTAAATAAACTGAAAAGTAACCCTCCCCATACAGGTTCCCCACAAAAATGATATACTTAAATAATAAAGGCACTTCCGCGAGGGCAAACAAAACACAAATAACACACACAATATTCACTAAAATAATGGGTAATCCGTTTTGGTAGTGACTTTTCAGCTTTTCTGATGCGGTTTGGCATTAATTGTTTATCCCCTGCAGGTGCCGGTGGGCTAAGTTCCTAATTAACACAGCGTGCCTGACAAACACCATATAACTGTTTATCTGCTTGAATCAAGTTGGGCATATTGTTATTTTTATGTGTTTATTTTCATTTGTTATTTATTTGTGCTTTTTCATTTTTCATTTCTTCCTGATTTTATTTGACATTTGGGGAGTCAAATTATGACTGATTGTCTCAATTCCTTTAATGTAGCCAATGTCAACTCTGTCAGTACAATATTTTTGTATCCAGTATGTATGCAAGCACTTTTTTAGTAGTTCATTAACTGTAAACAGCATTAATCTGTAAACTTTTCATACAGAGAACAGCCTAGAGAACTAAAAGCAAAGAAGACAACAACAAAAACTTGATACTCCTATAGAAAGCAGCCATTAGCTTTATTTGAATAATAACTGGCACAGGACAGGGAAGATGCATGCTAAAGTCTTATAAACTGAATAAACTCAATAAACTGCATAGTCTTACAGTAAAAAAGTCCTTCCAATTTGGTTTGTAGCCTGTCAATTGTAAGCATTTCCTTTAAACATTAGCTTAAAGCTGAAAGCGTGCATGCAAATTAGGCAGATGGCGCCATCCTGCCGCTGCTGAAAACACTGTGCCTGCCTTGAGCTGGCTAATAATGACCTTTAAAAAGACATTACCAAAAACTGAAACACATTAATGGAATTGATTATTTAGAGTAGGCTGCTGCCATTTAAATAATCCTTTTCCTGTGACATGGAGAAAAGCAAAGTCATTAATTCACATTAGTGGAAAGGCTTCCTGAAACCGTCTCTATCGCACGACATCATAGAAAACGATGCCCCCTCGCATCTGGTCAATGCCGGTCACTTCTAACAGCTATTGATTTATTTCAGTTCTGCCCCAAAGCCTGAGCTGAGTGGAACTTTCTGATATTGCTGGACCTGAAAACATGGCTTTAAGGCTTGAACATTGCCAACAATTGAAATGAGTTCTACTGAAATTATCATTTTTTGCATGCATCTTAAGAGAAAGCAGAGCAGAAACAGAAACAGTGTGTTATGAAGAACAATGTGCGATGAGGGACATTATATATTATTACATTATACATTATATATTATATATTCACTGCTCATTATTCCTTGTGTCATCTGAGACATAAAACTTTACAAGAACACGCATAAACAAAATCTGATAGTCAAAGCAATTCAAAGTTACCCTCTTGTTGCTTCATAAATGAGATCGTGAGTTGGGAAGAGAGTTGTGCTTTGAATTAGAATTATTGTACACACATTGTCATCAAGAGTGCCTTACAGATTGCAGTTTTACAGACATCTATTATTCAAGTTACGTTATCTAAAGATATGAGAGTGGTGTCTGGTCTGGGATTTGAACCTGTAACTTCACAAGCTATACTGCTTGACTGTTGGACCATATTACTGACCATGTAAAAAGCTTTTAAATGACATTACTATTAATTCTGTCAGTGGTCTATTGATTAAGACATTGTTTTCATGACAAAAGATTGCAAACTTAGGTCCCAGGTGGCACCCAGTCTGTTGCACCACTGAATAGTCACCGGCGACTAAGGAACACTGCATTATATTAGTGTAAAGTGTTAGAACCACTCGGTATAAATAAGAGTATATGTAATAAACTCAAAGTGAGGAAAGGTGGCATAGAATGCAGATTTTAACACCCATAATGTATTCAAAAGTATTGTAATTTGAAAATTTAGAAAAAGTTCAATAACAATAGTACATGTAATTAGATACTTGACATGCCTAATCTAGAGTGACTTAACTATACAGTAAATTTAATCAATGTTCCCAAATTTTTACCCTGGAATCTAAAACCTTCTGGTCAAAAGCCCACTCCAATAATTTCTGAACCAGTGTCTCCCAACAGTGGTCCACAGTATATGGTTATATTTGGACCAACCAAGCCCTTCTCACTCAGAATTGATTGAGCTGTTAATTAATTGAGCTCTTTTGACTGCTACTTGTTATAAAAGTTTGGGACAACATCTTTAAAAATTTTGTGTCTGAAGTCTGCTGGAATATCATGATCGCACATGTACTCAGTGGCCAGTTTATTAGGCACATCACCTTGTTCACGAAAAATCACCAACACTGGTCAACTGAGTAGCAGAAAAAACATTGTTTGGTCCAACAAATTCTGGTTCTGGTTGCTCCATGCTAATTAAAGTCAGGATTTGTCGTAAGTATCATGAGTGCATGGAAACATATGTAAATGTAACAGTACATTCTGGTTGCAATAGTGTGGGATGTGTTTTCATTGGGTCCTTTGATACCAATTGATACCATGTATGAATAATATGTGAACTTTGTTGCTGAATAGGTACATCTCTACATGGCTACAGTATTACCTTTGTCACAAGGATCCATTCAGTAGGATAATGTGACATGTAACAAAGGTCATATTGTCTCAGTATGGTTCCAGGAACATGAAAGTAAGTTAAGTTTACTTGAGGTGGCCTTTGCAGTCCCTAGAGTTCACCTCAATCTTTGAGCTGGAATGGATTGTTTGCAGCATGAATATACCCCATCCTTCAGGAACTGCGCAATACCCATTAAGAATATCTTGTAGAATCCATACCCTAAAAAATTCAAGCCTACTGGCGAAGGGGGGTCCAATCTGGTACGGAATAGGTGTACCCAATAAACTGGCCCCTGTTTACAGTATTCAACTCACAAACGGGGCGCACCCGAACTGAAGAAAAGTAAGAAATTTCTTCAGGGACTTAATGCTGACGCTACAGTATATATATGAGCCAAACAAAAGAGAAAAACCTATTAAATAAAATTTAATTAAATATTGCATTGTAAAAATAGTCAAAACAAAAGCGTAGGGAACATGCAAAGTCTAAAAAAACCAAATTTTCCACAAACCCTTAACCGGTACTTTAAAACTCCAGGGCTCAATCACGGAGGACCATTAGCAGGTAATAAATTACATTTCCACTTAAAACTAAAGACCAAGTATTTTGTGTTCTCTTTCGATACATCCTCCCCAGGCATAACTCTAAAAAGACCAAACAAACTGTCCTGTGCTACCACCTGAAATTTCATGGCCTACAACGTGAAATATCATTGTTTGTGACAATCTTAACACTAGGGATAGTCCCATACAAGTGAAAGCCGCTTTTACGCGAAAAATGGCTATCTGAAGCTTCTATACATACTGATACATACATGTTAGGGTGGACAATAGGCTCTGTGCACAAGCATAGTAACGTATTTTTTCGACTGTCGCCAGAAGTCGGGATATCAGTTTCTGGTTTACTTCCCGTGTTCATCTGCATCATCCAAAATGTCAGAATTTACTAGATGTCTCCAAGATCTGCCTAAAATAATCATCTGCGATGTCCATCGTATCGCTGATGCCTGGTCCCCTGCTCCAACAAGCAGTGAAATTAAATGAAAATTGGCAGGTGAGTTTACCTTGCTAGTCCCCATTTGGTTACTGCATGCGTTCTTGTTCAAGTTATAAGTTTGTTACTTTATTATAACCCGGTGTTCCTGGGGATTCAGCTAAGGTCACTCATCTTTAATGTAACTCTCAAATCTAGTGAAAACAGTTATAGTAGGCAGGTAAGTTTACCTAGCCGGTCCCCTCCAGGTTAAATGCGTTCTTATTCAAGTTTTCCTCACATCAGTCATTCATTTAAGATGCAAGGTATTAGGCCATCATGTTTAAATTAAAAACAATTAGGGATCTTGATCTAATGCAACATACTCTAATCCAACATATAGAAATACATGACATTTTGTCTGTGATTATAAAATATTAGATATAGAAAATATTTTAAAAACAAGATAATGTCCTAAAAGAGTGGTTAAACAGTGACCAAGCTAAGATAAATAACTATTTACTATGACATGTTACTTGCAGGTGGTAATGAAAGATTCCAGTCCTGTGGATCTGATTCATCACAGCTGCACGTTATGCAACCTCTGACTTGCGTTGCTGTTCCAGTCAGCACATTACTCTCAGCTGAAGGTCCCAGTGGTCCCTCCTGTTCTAAGCTGTACTGAAGGAGAACAGCAGTGGCACAAGCCCAGAACTTTTCTTTTTCTGTACAATGGCAGCACTCATTTGTTGTTTGTGCGGTAGCGGATGAAAACCGGAAGTAAACCGGAATATAAATGGCTCAACTGACAAACTGCCATAATTGCTTGAATTCTAGCACGAGGCAAAAGCAAACAAATTGACTTGAATGTTCACAGAGCATGTTCTGAGCAGCAGTATTCTAACTAACCCAGCTAAAATAAGACACTTAAACAGGAATATATTCTAAATTACAGTAGCTAGAGCAAAACCAACTGCAGATTCTGAAACTGCATACTGACTGACGTAATAACCGTTGGATTTGCTAGAACTAGTTGAAATATTTTTG
The DNA here is from genome assembly GCA_025775045.1 of Hiodon tergisus. Classification (NCBI taxonomy): domain Eukaryota; kingdom Metazoa; phylum Chordata; class Actinopteri; order Hiodontiformes; family Hiodontidae; genus Hiodon; species Hiodon tergisus. The sequence goes on from JAOVYW010064370.1 coordinate 17,593, forward strand.
TTTAAATTTTTGATTTAACCTTCGCGTTATCGTGTTGAACCGTCCAAATGTTTTTTCCTAACAAATGTGTTTCATGTTAACCTTTTGCAGTTTTAGAAAGCAGTACGCTCCGAGAAACTCCGCCCGGTTTTACATGGCCCTTTTGCATGCGATCTGCCCTCACTATCTCTTTTAAAAGATATAACTGGTCTCTCCAGAACCGCTCTTTTATGTCACACACAGGTAAACGTTTTACCTTTTCCTTTGTTCAGACTAAAAGCCCCCTCCACATGTGGTCACTAAAGGCTGAATTATCCACATGGCATCTTACCAATATTCCAAGAACTTATGCCTGATTAATTGATAGATTAAATAAATAAATAAACAATAAATGCAAGACTGATAAATCAAATAAGCTCCACTGCACTAAAATTTAATTGTACCCCTTGTGAGGAGCTGCTACTCTGGCCCAACAATAGTTATATTTCAAACAGCTATCTATCACTAACAAAATCTAAATTAATAAATAATTGTTATGTGAGGTGAAAGGTGTGTTTCCAGTAAATGGATTACATCTATACTTAAGTTTAATTGATTTTATTCTTCATCGTTGCTTTGTAGTATTTTATTTTTTACAGTTTTTTGCTATACTGACACTATACTGGGTTGGAAAATGCTAGTTGAAAAAGAACAAGAGTTACAGCTACAGGTGTTATTTGCCAAATACATTATTTGAAAAAGATCTCTTCATTTTCAGGTGCCCATGTATGCCACGCTATTTATTCCATTTAGATTATTGGTTTAAAGAATTGAACATTTTAGAGCAGCTTAAGGGGTGCACAGGAAGCAGAAGAGAGAAAGAAAAGTGCCGTTTCATGCATCAAGGTGCAGGAGCAAACAAAACACAGTCTGAAACCCTGTGTGAGTTAGAGGAAGTGGCTTTGTAAATGTGGCTCTCCTTCCGACCTCCAGATGCTCCTGCTCACGGATACCCCACTGAGCAGGCCCAGCAAGCTGCAGCTGAGACTGAGCGCCTCATCAGCATGTGTCCGCCGTGCAATTACCACTGCCACGTGTGTGCTCCCTTCAAAAGGAGAGTGGTGTTTATCATCCGAGGGCTTGTGGTTAAGACAGCTGAGTTGATTTGGATGGGGAAGCTGCCTTTGACTATACAATAGTCAATAAAAGATGATAACAGCAGCATGGGGTTTAGTGTTGAACGTGACAGAGCAGGTGGAATATAAATTACAATTTCAACAACATGGGTAAGATAAAGCTTATATTTTCAACCCAGCAGGAAGATTGCTGTAGAGGTTAGTGATTGCGCCTAAAGTCCATCCTTCCCTGGCATTTGCTAAACTCTGGTGCTTGGTTAAATAACATGAAAAATAACATAAAACTAATGAAAGCTTTGTAGCTGAATATTGTGCATTTTCATCTTTTCCACAGTTCAATTCATTTCTGTTTGCTAGCAGGTTGTATGATGTTACAGTTTGCCACCAAAGTTAAATAGTTCTTCCAAATGAATAAATTACAAGTAAAATAAGATTTTGTATTGAACACAGATTATCTTTAAATACATTTAAAATAATCAGTAAAGCACTGAATTGTAAATAGAGTTTTGGATATAGTTAAAAGCAAACATTAGAGAACGTTCAGTTATGCCCCAGTGAAGAAGAGGAACGAAAGAGTAAAATACCCTCCGGAATAAAAACAATATTTTCTATTCATCCTGTCATTTTAAGCAGCCCTTGGATAATTCTTATGAGTAGTAGAGCCTTTGCCTGAAGTTGAAAATGAAAAAGGGTGAACAACACCAAGAAAATTACATTTATGAAAGCCAAAACTGATATCCCCGAGACCTGAAATACTGCAATTTCACAAAATTGGTACAATCTAATGTAGTTTGGCTTATGGACTCATATCATGAGACACGAATCACCAACGCTTTGTCGTGGGGAGGAGACAAAAGACGTCATCCAAGACGTCCAGGCGAGTACAATGATCCGCTCAGGCCGGGCCACTAACTTCACTGAAAAGTCCTTTTTGTAAGTTGGATTAGCACAGTTCATGGGAATCAAACTCTCATCAGGAAATCTTCCCGATACGTTTTCGAATGTCTACTAGAAGCGTGTTAGGTAGCCCTTCTGGTCAGAGTTGGGCTTTATAGCGCCGATCGCAGTGCTGGTATCTTCGTGTCGCTTGGCAGGGAGCTGCAGCTGGAGAGCGTGATGTCACGTTCGATGACCTATAGGACAGGTTTTATGGTCCTAATTCCTGGTTCCTGGTGAGAGGGAATTTTAAACAGGGAGCAGTGGAACATAGTAAAAGGGGCGTGTCCTTATTGTCCTGATGTGACGAGGGTTGTTGGATTGCCTCTTCCCTTGGAACATAGAGGCTGTGTTAGTCTGTTGACCCAACGACAGCGAATGATTGTGAATAGGGTATTGTGGCAGCTAGTAGGAGGGTGGTGGGGATCAATCACAGAGGTTTCTTCCCATTCTTAGCGTGCTGTTTTGTGGTCATTTGCTGGGCAGCATGAACAATATTACTCATACTAACCTTAGTATGTGCACTTGTTAAGCATCAGTACAGTAGATTATTTAAAGCAACGACATCGAGTCCTCCCAAATCCTCCAGTGTAGCTGTAGGGCCTGGTACAATAACTGGGGGTGAAAAAGAAATCATTTTATTTTATTTACATAATAATATAAGCAGGGAGGATGTAATTTGTGTGGGTGTTGGACAGTGTAATACACAATTTAATGTCAGAAAGTAATATAAAGTTAACAAAATTTTAAGCACATATTAAGCTCTTTGATATAGAGTCCAAGTTTTGAGAAGGATTCATAACTTACTGCAAATCTACAAAACTGACGTGGAATTCGCATTACTCTCTGCCTGGAAGGAGACAGCACTAGATTCGGAGATGACGCTTTCACTCTGAACTCGACTAGAAATTCAGTGAGGAGATTGAGGCCTACTCTTGTCCATAACAGCTATAATAATAGGAAACCAGGCCTGTTCAGCGATCATTCTTTTACATGACCTTGTGATAAAAAAAATTCCCAATGCACTGTCCAAATTTTTCTACTCTTTCTATATTGCAATGTATTTTGGAAAAATACATTAAGCATTTTCCAGTTTTTCCCAATATTGGCTCTGAAGTTTTCTGGTTTTTCAATTTCCTCTGGAAAATGCCCACTGTATAACACTAGTGGCTGTCACATTGGGAAAATTTGCTATAGGCCTATAAAATAAAAAATGATTTATTTTAGCAAAGATTCTTCCCCATATTACTTTTGCTCTAAGTAAGATATCTCCCTTCATATGAACTTTTGTGTCCAAAAGTATAATGCCGAATCCAAAATATAGAGAATTTTATTAAAATATCTCAGAAAGAAATTAAATTGTCCCCTGAATCTGCAATCATTTAAAAAAATGTGTTTTCCACATAACGTGAACCTATAGTTAATTTTTTTCCACTTAATTAATCTGCTGTTCATCTTTGAAGCTACACTATATGGAAAAAAGTATTGGGCCACACTTCTTAATCACTGAATTCAGGTGTTTCATTCAGTCAAATTTCCACAGGTGTATAAAATCAAGCACCTATCCATGCAGTCTGCCTTTCCAAACATTTGTGAAAGAAGAGCTCACTGAATTCGAGCGTAGTACTGTAATAGGTTTCCACCACCAGTTCGTGAAATTTCTTCTCTCCTAGATAATCCATGATCAACTGTAAGTGATATTATTGTAAAGTGGAAGTATTTAGGAACCACAGCAACTCAGCCATGAAGTGGCAGACCATGTAAAGTTACAGAGTGGGGTCGCTGAGTGCTGAGGTGCATAGTGCGTTAAAGTCGATCTGCTGACTCAATAACTGCAGAGTTCCAAACCACCTCTCGCATTAACATCAGCACAAAAACTGTGTGCTGGGAGCTTCATGGCATGGGTTTCCACACAATGCCAAGCGTTGGATGGAGTGGTGTAAAGCACGCCGCCACTGGACTCTGGAGCGGTGGAAACATGTTCTGTGGAATGGCGAATCACGCTTCTCTATCTGGTAGTCTGATGGATTATCGAACGCCAGGAGAATGTTCCCTGCCTGACTGCATTGTGCCAACTGTAAAGTTTGGTGGAGGAGGGATAATGCTATGGGGTTGTTTTTCTGGG